>JAYDZE010543882.1:0-14242 GCA_034509125.1 Monilaria moniliformis
AAATTGAAGGGTTTATTTTATTTTATTTTTTGTAGTTATCAATTATAACAAAATTATCATTTAAGTGTCAAATCAATTGTCAAATAAGGTGGAAGAATATATAATAGTTACACCTAGCCCTCTAAAATTAGCGGGCTAGTCGGGCCAGCCCAACGGGTTTCGGGTTATGGGCTAATCGAGTTCGGGCTAATCGGGTGCGGGCTAATCGGGCTGGAATCTTTATCGGGTTATAAATTTCCAACCCTAACCCTGTAAAATTAGCGGGTTAATCGGGCCAGCCCAGCGGGTTCAGGCTGGACTGACATCCCTATGTGCGGCTGTTTGCCCCAGCGCGCCGTCGATGCGGCTCACACGGTTAACCGCTTGGCGCGTGCATCACAGCGCTGGCCACGCCATTTCCGCAATAAAATAGCTTTTTTAATCATTTTATTAATCAAATTTTGAATTTTGAATTTTATTTTAATTTATAGTTATTTTTTTTTATATATGTTTTCCTGCCTATAAATATCATACTTTTCTCTCATTTAATTCATACCTCCATCATCATCATCATCGTCTTCTTCTTCTTCTTCTTGGTCTTCTTCTTCTTGTTCTAATTTCTTACATTATTTCTTCTAACTTCTTCCAAATTCTCATATAAATATCTTCAATGATCTAGCCTTCGATCCAAACAATCTACCATTCTTTGGAATGACTTCTCAACCGCCACACTCTTCACCTCCTTGTCTCGGCTCGTAGTCTCTCCAAGGTCTCGAGAACATCCAACTCCCAATGAAGCTGAGATTCCCACGCGCGATGTATGAGTTTCGTACACCACAGATGAAACCATGAGGATCTTCGAAGTATATGTGGATATTAGCGAAAATCCAATCCTCGCCAACCAGCAAAGAGCAACAACATTTTGGAAGAAAATCACCAAGAGGTACAACGAGGTACGCTCTCGAGACGCCCCTAACCGCAAATCCCATATGCTTCAAAGCCATTTCGAGTAGGTAAACCTAGAAGTCTGAAAGTTCTGCGCCATCTACAACAATGTGGAAAAGCGATGGAGGAGCAACTCAAGCGAGGTAGATATTTTTAAAGAAATAATGAACACATATCAGAAGAAGAACAACAAGCCGTTCAAGTACGTGAATACTTAGGAGAATGTTCGCCACTGCGAAAGTGGGCGGATAGCGAATTCAAATCATGTTTTGTACTATTAAACATCATCATATTATACTATCTACATATAGATGTTTTGTGGCATAAACTTAATATATTTAGGAAATATTTTATATGTAGAATGTATTGAATTACGTGTTGAAAAAAATAGGAATTTGTGTTTTTAAACTAAGGGCAATTGGTTGCTAATATCACGAATTATGGCAGAATTCTGGATTTTCACCCGAACTTAAAACTTGGTCGTAAAAATTATGGACTTTGCTATTGGTTGAAATTTCCTATGCTTGACGATTTCGACGAATTCGAATTTGATGTGGCTTGTATAATAATCTAGATGTCCTAATTAATCCTTATGTGGAAAATATGTGGCATAAGTGACATGACATTGATAAAAATATATGACAAAACATTCCACTTCACTCACCTACACTCTCTCTCCCCCTCTCTCTATTCATCTCCCAACTCTCTTTACACCATACAAACCCTAGCCACCTCAAACCCACAACTTTTTTGGCATAGTACAACTGACACGTTTCAAATGGAGAAAAGCCAACCTCGATCAGTAACTTCCTCAACCATAGTATCTTAGTCAATCCGCTTTTGATCCCCCTAAATTCTGTCTCTGCACTCGAGAGAGCTACAACTTTCTATTTCTTACTCCGCCAAGTGACCACATTTCCACCAACAAAGGTAAAGTATCCGGACGTGGATCTTTGATCCATTTGGTTACCAGCTCAATCTGCGTCGATATAGCCATGTGCCTCGGGATGCCCATTCTCTTTAGATAATACCCAATGTCCATATGTGCCCTTCAAGTATCTTACAATGCGGAGTGCAGCTTCCAGATAACTGACTTGAGGTCGGTGCATAAATTGGCTTACTATCACCATAGCATATGCTATATCGGGTCAAGTGTGGGACAAATAGATCAGCTTCCCCACCAAATGTTGATATCTTCCACGGTCAGCGAGTTCTTCTTTTGCATCAATTCTTAACCCGTGATTTATAGCAATAGGCGTTTCGGCTGGCTTGCAGTATAGCATCTCAGTTTCTGCTAGGAGATCAAGAGTATACTTCTTCGGTCGTAAGAAGGTTCTCCTACCAGATCTCATAACTCAATACCAAGAAAGTATTTGAGTGCACCTAAATCTTTCATTTCAATCTCAGCAAATAAGTTTTCTTCAACTGCTCAATTTTCTCAGTATCACTTTTTGTAATAATCATATCGTCAACATATATGATTAGACATGTCACCAAATCTCATAATCTCTTCAGAAACAAAGTATGATCCAAGTTGTTTTGTTGGAATCCATAACTTTTCATTGCCTCTGTGAACCTTCCAAACTAAGCTTTGGGTGACTGCTTTAATCCATAAAGCATTTTCCTCAAGTGACATACTTCATTTTGTCCAAACTCTCCTAAGAAGCCGGGAGGTGTTTCCATGTACACTTCATTTTCCTATTTGCCATGCAGGAAAGCATTTGTAATGTCACATTGGTGGAGAGGCTAATTTTTATTTGCTGCAACAATTGACAATAAAACTCTGACTGTGTCATGTTTGCCACTGGAGAGAAAGTTTCAGAGTAGTCTATCCCATGCATATAGGTGTATCCATTAGCAACTAATCTTGCTCTATACCTTTCAATTGACCCGTCTGATTTCCGCTTAATTGTGAATATCCATCAGCACCCAACTGAATTTTTTCCTTCCGGTAATCTACATTTTCCCATGTATGATTCCTAGCTAAAGCTTTTAACTCCACTTTCATTGCTTCCAGCTAATGTTCGGACTGCATAGCCTCTTCCATGGTATGTGGAATATCCTCTTCATCATATTGTATTGCTTCAAAGGCTCTAGCCATCTCTGACATATTTTCCCGAACCAGATTTGCCATTAAATATTTGGAGTGTATTGCTTTGGTGGGATACCTCGATTTTTCTTTGGGGGTAAAGTATATTGCCCAATATCTTGATCCACTCTAGTGTCCATTCCAGTAGCTTGATCAATTTCAGCAGTGTCTTCTGGACTCTCTTTCTATATTATCGGTAGGTAAATCACCACAATCATAGTCAAAATTTCTTACCTCAGATATCAGGAGTGGAGAAGATTCTAGAATGTGGTCACTAAGGCACTGTTAACTTTTTCTGTTGAATCCGTTTTAGGCATACTCGACATTCTGAGACACATTATTTACCAAGATAGATTTGATATTTTGAATTAGCCAAGTGAATGCGCATTGATCTGCTTGTTCCCACTGATCGTACAGGGGTCTGTGGTTGATGGGGGAAAATGAACTCCAGTAATGTGAGAAACCTTCCCCTGCTTCCAACGACTTTCTTCATTAGGGTGGATCATAGTGGGTAATTGTCGCCACTAAATCTTAGTCCAATCGAAAAGTTATACAAGTTGGAATTGGTTCCGATTTAAGCACCAAGGTTATTTCTTCGTAGGTTTGCGAGTTGGAGTGTCAAGGCATCATGAACACTACATCCTCCACTATGGTTCTCTGAGTTTCGTGTGGTATTGTTGGTTTCTAACATCAAATTTTTAATGTAGGTTTATTTTCTAGAGATTTTGGTCAAAAGATCGGGAGAGGTTACAAAAAACGATGATGACTCCAATTCTGAGTTCCCAAAAAAGCTTGTTCTGATACCATGGTCAATGATATTGAAGCCATGGCTTATGGAGTATGTAGGAGAAAAGCTCGAATTGTATTTCTTGTTGTATATTCATCTAGACTATTACATTCCTTTATAAAGGGTTCAAATTTCAAAAGATGTATACAAGGAAACTTAAAGGAAAAGAAAATAATATCAATTACAATGATATGCATCACTTAATTTATGATAATAATATCTTTCTTTGTTCTAACAATTTTATTTAGTCTTGTAATATTACAAGAAAGTGGAAAGAAGGATATTTGTTTTTGTTGGGTATTTTGATGGGTAATGAATGCAGAGTGTCTCATTGATCTTATAATAATCGAGGCATTCATGTATGTTTATGCCACAAAATGTCTATTTTCTACCTTCACCAGAGTCTAACATTATAAGCTTATAAAGTCATTTTGATCCTTATTTAGTGTTTGTCTATATTAGTGCAGAGGGAGTCACTAAGTCTACTATGGGAACAATTGTTAAGTTTTAGGACCAAGGTCTAGCTTGATTTGGGGTGATTGAGATAGTTTTGGGAAGGACTATGCGGTGCACTAGGTGAATTTTTTTGATTTTCTTGATTGCACTATTACTGCTTGAGGTTTGTCAATTTGAGGCTTGAAAAATAGTGGATTTTGTTTCACTTGTTGAATAGTTTTTTAGAGTTCATACTCGTGTTGAAACCTTAGCAAGACAATGTGTATTTTCTTTCTTGTGTTTCTTTGCCCTTGTGTCTTATCTCTTTTCATTCCTTTTTCTTGCTCTATTGTTTTATTGAGTTGACTCTCGCGCTTATATATTGATCAACTCGAGAGAGAGAATATGGAGCCAGACGATACTACGTTCTTTAGCATCTTATGTGCGAGTGCTCAATCTGGGATGCTGAGTTTAGGGAATTAAGAAAATCCACAACACCATCATCAAAAGCCGCTACAGATGCTGCAGCAGCTGCACCCTCATAAGCAACGCCTTGATCGACATGTATTGCAAGTGTGGGAGCTTGAACAGGGCGTGGAGATGCTTCAATGAGATGGCGAGGAAAGATCTAGTTTTTCGGAAAACGATGATCCATCGGCTAGCCAAGCACGGCCATGGAAAGAAGGCGCTCCTTCTCTTCGACATGATGAAGCTAGAATGGTTTGCACCCGGACAATGTGACATTTATTGGTGTCATCTCTACTTGCAACCACACTGGCATGGTTGAGGAAACTTCTACAGCATGGAAAGCGGCTAGAACATTGCCCCTCAGATCGAGCACTATGGCTGCATGATCGACCTCTTGGGGCCTGGGGGGTGCCTCAATGAGGCGCTGAGGCTTTTGAACTGCATGTCGTTTTAGCCAAATGTGGTTATCTGGTGCTCCCTTAGGGGCTTGCAGAATGCGTAATGCCCTGCAGTTGGCAGAGGAGGTGCTTGATGAATTGGTGAAGTTGGATCCGGCAAATGCAGGGAGGTACTCTGTGCTGTTGAATGTGTACGCTGCTAATGGAGATTGGAAGGCTGTCGCGGATGCAAGGCTGCGGATGTGGAAGATGGCCAGCAAGACGCTCCCTGGGGCTAGCTCGATAGAGTTGTTAGTATGCCTTGAATCTGTATAGTTTGCCGCTACGCAAACGGGGGTCTCGCTGCTATGTTACTGTATTGGGCCCTATTTGTCAATTGGGCCCAGTCTGTTTTGTGTACCTATATATATAGAGAAGTAGGGCACAATTCCTGTAATCTGTAAGCTGTCATAATACAATCTGTTCTCCATTCTTGCCCGTGGACGTAGCCAACACAACGTTGGTGAACCACGTAAATCTGTGTCTCTTTACATTTCTGTTTTGTCTCGATTAATCAATTACCTTATTCCGTCACAACAAGAGTTGGATTGGGAGTTTCATGAATTCACAGATATGGATACTAGTCATCCTAAACAAGATAAAATTTAGCAGACTGTCGATGGGCTAACTCAGCATCTTAAAAAAGTTGCTCTTGCTCCACCTTAGAAATTTGGTTGCATATATATATGTGTATATGCCAGTGAGGTTGCTTTCATCAATAAGATTCATATAAACTATTTTCTGAATGTGTATTTCAGAGGTTTGGCACATGGCATATATATATATTGGGAGTTTGAAAGCTGTAAACATTGATGATGGTATATTTGTAGTGTTGGCTGTATTTATGAAATATGAATACTCTTTTTATGCCAACTCATCACTGAGGTCTTCTTCTTCATTTTAACTGAAATTTTATATGTTTTCATGAAGCATGCGAGAAAGATTTCATCTACTCGACCTAGCACATTACCAGGCATGAAATTAGTATGAAGAAATCAATCTTCATCTCTAAACGATTATGTGCAGCAATTCAATCATCATCATAACCACGAGATTCTACCTTCTATTTTATTGCACTTTTCCAGCCAACAATGAAGGGAACATGGAAACAAAGAATGTCTAAAAACCAGCTACGTACTCTACAAAAAAAAGGTGATTTTAAACTATCACTATACATTTTCCACCAATTATGCAAATTACATAAGCTGGAAAAATAAAATGTATCCACTTCCACAGTATGGGCCATGGAGCAATTTTTGGTGTAAAATGAATCTCAGTCCAGATTTTAGTAAGCAGAAAAGTTTCTCTTACCCATAGATAGGTATATTATATGCTGTTGGAATACCAACAACAAAACAAATCAGAAAACCGGCAATAAGGGACAAAGAAAGAAGATATGAAGACAAAGGAAGAGATATCAAACAAGTCAAACTTTCCTTAATCGGAATGGAGTACACTGTGTTTTATTTCTATTCAAATATGCTTTCTGTATTAAGATAGGACCGTTTGTAAAATTTCTATATATCTTGTAACTCAGCAGTTGAAAGCTTAAAAAATAAAAAACACTTCTTCCTTAGCAACATATGCTAATATCCATTTCTTGCATGCAGTATATAGTGAGTGATCTTATCTATTAAGAGATAGACGTTAGACCATCAATTGAAGCTTGCTTTCTTTCATCATCTACAAACAATGGACCTTCTTTCTCCAAATCAGAGGCAGGATTTCTACTTTCAAAAAGTGCAGCAACTTTGAAACTAGAAAGTGTGGTGCTCCATTTTCTGTAGCATGTATGTTCTTATTTTCCCTCATTTTCTTGTTTGCCACGTCTTATAAGTCCAGCCTCTATCGTCGTCATAAATCAAAAACTAATTAAAGTTGAAATCTTAATTTGGTGGGGAAAAACAGGTTGCATGTCAGGTCCAGCGCAAGACGAAGAAGGCCCATTTGTCAGTACAGACTGGCGGGCCTTCCGGGCTAGACTGGTGGCCCGACAACGAGCTCCGCCGCCGGCCAGCAGCTCCAGCCGATCACGGTCGGAAACAAATGGGCCCACACCATCTAGGAGCCCGAGAGAGGGTGCTTGCTGATCGCGACGGAGAAGATAGACGGCGTCCACATCTTAAGCGGACGGTGATCCTGATGCTGTCGACGGGCCTGATATTGAACCGGCCATCGCTCATGTCCATCAAGGAGATTCGGTCGTCGGTGGTGGACGCTTCGGGGCCGTTCTCGGCGAACGTGGTTGAGGCGGAGGAGTTCAGATTCGGGCCGGGTATTGGACTGTGGTGGCCTGCAGCCCGAGTGTGATTGAGCTGGCTAGCGTGGGGAATATCGGGCTTTGGGAGGAGATTTTGGGCCTCGTGGGCCCGAGGAAAGTTTGGTGAGGCGTATTCGGGCTTTGTGTTTATTTCTGTAGAGTGAATGGTGGTTGTTGTATATAGTTGATTACTCTGATATTTTTATTTTTGATTTACAGATACTGGGAACTGATAAGTGTATACGTGTATCTAATTTGAAAGTGCAGCTTCATTGTGTTTTTTAATAGGGATTCAACTATCAAATTATGACTCTACTCTTTATTTAGCATGCGCTTACCTTATGGGTTAGTTATTATTTAATAATTAATTAAGATTTTAATTAGGTTTACTAATACGGTTTAATTATATTCTAATTACTCACACTATGCAACTGTCCGCATACCTCATGTTTTCAAGTTATTAATACTTTCTGTATAAACAGAGAAGTATAAGGATTAAACTACATTACTTCTATTTTTTCAAATAAAAAAAAGTTTGTAAGTTACTAATATTATGAGAAAGGATCCGATAAAAAGCATTTCTCCTGTAGAATCATGCATCTTCTTAATAATACGAGGATAATTTTTACTTTCTTTCATCCATTAGCTAAAAAAGACTCGAAGTAAATCAGAAACCAGAGGTTGTTGGAAGGGGCTGGGGAAGTGATTGAATGGTCAATGTAGATCTGGGCCACCATTCTTT
Source organism: Monilaria moniliformis (assembly GCA_034509125.1). Classification (NCBI taxonomy): domain Eukaryota; kingdom Viridiplantae; phylum Streptophyta; class Magnoliopsida; order Caryophyllales; family Aizoaceae; genus Monilaria; species Monilaria moniliformis. The sequence goes on from JAYDZE010543882.1 coordinate 8,143, forward strand.
ACCTAGCTAAGAAATGAATGTTTCCACGTAGTCCAGAGGACCTCTTGTATACATTTTCCACTTGCTTATTAATTCTACAAATTATTATTTTGACATCAATTTTATTATAAATAATTAACAATTAACACAATCTTTTCATGCCTGATACCAATATTTCATCCGGTTTGTGAGCGATACTTGTGCTTTTTGTCCTTGTAAACAAATATTCAAAGAAAACGACCAAGAAAAGATTAATACCGGCGATTACGTGATTCGATCGCGAGATCTACATCTACAGGAGGAAATGAAATTGCTTTATTGATATTCAATCAAGAAGAATTACAGAAAATCAGAAATCAATGAGCTGTGTACAAGCCCTTCAAAATGCAGTGAAAACTCAAAACACTCAAACTTTGTTCTCATTTTCTCACTGTTCTTTTCTCTCATATGTAATCCAAGTGAACATCTATACATAATATATACTGCACATAACTTTCGCTCCAAGTAAAATTGAACAGCCAAGAATTCAAGAATGAGACGGTTATAACTGAAATGGATAACTACATTAATCGCTTTATTTTTTCTTTCTGATTTGCGCAGCCATATATTCTCAACAAATCTCCACCTTGGATAAGCAAATCAAATTACCAATAAAATATGAACATCTCCTCCAAAAAATATTATTTGGCTACCGTAACAGCAAACTAGCCAACTCCCAACAGTATTTTAAATTTTGAAGTTGGCAGTGCCTTTGTAAGCATATCAGCTGCATTATATTTCGTACTCACTTTGACCACTTTCACATTTCCCTTGTCAGTCTCATCTCTGATAAAATGTGTTCTCACATCAATGTGTTTGCTTCTTTCATGAAACACCAGGTGCTTTGAAAGGCAAAGAGCACTTTGAATGTCACAATTGATGAGCACTGCTTCTTGCTTGATCCTAAAATTCTCAATTATCCCTCTTAGCCAGATACTTTCTTTCACTGTCTCAATGAGAGCAATGTATTCTGCTTATGTTGTGGATAAAGCTACCACAGACTGTAAGGTGGATTTTCAACTAATGGTTGAACTAAATAAATTGAAAATATAACCAGTTTGAGACTTTCGGTTGTCAATGTTTGCTGCATAATCAGAGTCGCAAAATTCCGCCAAAGCATCTCCTTTGAAGTCACTAATTCTTTTGAACAAGATTCCAAAATTCAAAGATCCTCTTAAGTACCTCAGAGTCCACTTCAAAGCATGTCAATGTCCTCTTCCATGGTCTGCATATACTCCATGGTCTGACATGTATATGCTTGGCATGTGCTACATCTAGTCTTGTGCATACCATAGTGTACATTATGCTTCCAACCATACTTGCATCAGGAATCAAACTCATTTTCTTTCTTTCTTTAGTAGCCTTTGGTCTATGGTCCACAGACAATATGAAATGTTGAGCCAATGACACCGATACTCTTTTTGTATCAGCCATTCTGAATTTTCTTAAAGTTTTCAGAATGTAATCATGTTGAAGTAGACACAGTTCATTCCTTTTTCTATTCCTTATAATATTTATGCTAAGAATCCTCTTAGCATCTCCTAAATCTTTCATATCATAATTTGTTTTGAGCTCATCTTTTACCAACTGAATTTTTGTCTTACTTGGTTCTGCCACAAGCATGTCATCGACATATAGGAGTAAATTGGCTACAATTATTCCTTTCTTGGACTTGATATGAACACAACTACCATACTAGGATCTGCTACTTTGCATTAACCTATAAAGACTTTTCTTGAGTAAACAAACCTTATCATCATTTCCAGGCTTCACAAAATCCTCGAGTCGGGTCATATAAATTGTTTCCTCCAAGTCCCCATGCAAGAATGCTATTTTGCCATCAAGCTGTTGCAGTTTCCAGTTCTTTTGAGCTACTACAACAAGCAATATCCTGATAGAATTATGCTTCACCATAGGGGAGAATATCTCATTAAAGTCAATTCCTTTTTTTTTGGGTGAATCCCCTTGCTACTAATCTTGTTTTGAATTTCTATGTCTTTGGCTTTTGAACTAGGATCCATGTTCTATTTTTCAGTAAAGAATCAATCTCTTCATTCATGGTTTTAATCCATTTGTTCTTTTCTTTTCTACTCACAACTTCCTTGTAGGATGCAGGTTCAGAATATTCAATTTCTTTGGCCACACTTAGAGCATAGAATGCCATCTCGACATCATTATACCTTGTTGGTGGTCTGATTGATTTCCTAGCTCTGTTTCTTGCAAGATTATAGTTATTGAGATCATCTTCTATTTGCATTTGTTCTTCATTATCACTTGAATCTATCTCTTCATTTTCTTCAATATGCATGCCATCATCAGCTCTTCTTGTTACTTCATTAATGATCCACCTTATCCCTTTTATTAATTATGTCATCTGTTGTAGAGACAACATCAATTCTTCTTCTTTCAAGATAAGACATTTCATGTTGATTGAAATAAACATCTCTACTAATGATTATCTTCTATTTGTTTGGCTTCATGCGCCACAGTCTGAAGCCTTTTACTCCTTGCTAATACCCTAACATGACACACTTTAGGGCCCTAGCTTCTAGTTTACCTTGCCTCACATGAGCATAAGCCCTGCATCCAAAAGTTTTCAGATTTGAATAGTCTCCATTGCTTGCATACCATCTGAAATCTGGTGTGTCAATTACAGAAGATGGGCATTTGTTCAGCAGTGGCAACTGCTTCACCCCAGAAACCTCTAGGCATTCCTGAAGAAAACAACAGCACCTCACTATTTTAAGAATTGTCTTGTTCATCCTTTCTACAACTCCATTCTATTGTGGATTTGTTGGGACGATTCTCTGTCTTTTTATTCCATACTCCTTGCAGAAAGTGTTGAATTCTTGAGATAAGAATTCCAATCCATTATCAGTTCTTAGGCATTTGAGAGTGGTTCTTTTCTCCACCTCCACTTCTGCACACCATTCCTTTAACTTGCTGAAGGCCTCATTTTTGTTTTTCAACACATATACCTATAACTTTCTAGAGTAATCTATAGACATATAGTACCTTCTCCACCTATTGTCATTGACTGTGATGGCCCCTAAAGATCACTGTGAGCATAATCCAGTGGTATTGTGGAGGTATGTTTATCTATTGCATATGTCACCTTCTTGCCCTTCTCAAGAATGCAATGCTCACAAGTCTTTATATTTTGATAAACGCATCCTTGAATGAGGCCCTTTCTTTACAATTCTTTGACATCAGCCTCACTTACATGCCCAAGTCTCATGTGCCATATGTTTGAATCAGCCTCATCAACATCATTCAGTTCTTCTATCATAGTATCTGTAATCAAGTAATATAAATTGTTCCTACGAATTGCTTTCATGATAATATGGGATCCCTTTAAAACTTGCATCCGACCATGAGATGACATGAAAAAACATCCCTTCAATTCCGACATGCCTAATGATATGAGGTTCATTTTGATCTCAGGGATAAACCTTACACCAGTCAATATCTTCATAGATCCATCATGCAATTTTAATTTTACATTTTCAATCTCTTTTACCTTGCACACCTGATCATTTCCTAGGAGAACTGATCTCTGATTCTCATCGAGTTCCATGAACCAGCTTTTATGTGGACACATGTGAAAGTTGAAGCCCTAATCCATGATCTAAGACCCTTCATCATACTTTTCCAACACATTTAACATTTTTGCTGATTTAATCCCTTCAGCTACATCTGCAGAATTTGGTGGCTTTCCCTCATCGTACTGTTTCCTTTTCCATGAATAACAATTTTTCTTCAAGTGCCCCAGCTTCTTGCACCAATGACATTTTCTTGTTTCCTTCTTTTCGTCACCTTCTTCTGTTTTTGGAGTTGTGATTTCTTGCCACTGCTCTTATCTTTTTGGAATTTCTTACCTTTGACCTTCTTGATGTTTAGGCTTTTGGCAGATAGATCTAGAGCTCCAAGATTTAATGTCTGGAGTTCTTTTGCCTTTAATGTAGACTGCACCTCCTCGAGGGTGATGGTTGTCTCCTTCCCATACAACATAGCATCTTTCAATAGGTCGAAAGATTTTGGCAGTGCATTGAGGATGAGGATGACTTATCTTCATCTTCTAACTTCACATCAATATTCTCCAAATTATCCACGGATTTATTGAACTCATCCACTTGATCACTGATTTCTTATCATCTCAAAACTTATATGAATACAACCTTTGTTTCATATACAGTCTATTGGCCATAGATTCAGTCATGTACAGACTCTCCAGCTTGGTCTATACTCCTGCAACAGTAATTTCTCTTGATACTTCGCACAAGACTTTGTCAATAAGTAAAATGATGGCACTGTGTGCCTTTTCCATCATCTCCTTTTTTTTTGCTCGAGCTTTCTCATCCAAATCCTCTTCTTTCTTTCCATCTTGGATCAAACCCTCAACTAAAATAATGCAAAATCTGCACACCATCTGTAATAGTGTGTTATAGAATATTATATAATATTTATGCTTTATTTCATGCAAAATAAACAACACTACATAATAGTAATTTCATTTATATAAGTTACATAATAATATATTCTAATCGAATAAATTTGGGTATATTTGTACAATTTTATGTACAATACGTTCAATTAATAGCACTTTACGTACGATATCATTTATCCATCTACCTCACATTTCAAATAAATATAAAGTCATTTACGTTTAAATAAATGAAGGATTATATATACATGATCCCTTTTTTTCGATTAGTCAAGACAAAAAATCTCAAACCACAAGTGTGGTGAGTGAAGACCAAAGCAGGCTACCCCAGCTTATGATGTATTTTTTTATTTTTAACTTTTCTCTATAAACTTAGCTGCGCGGTTTAAGTTTTGGGACGTGGTGGAATAGGGTATGGTAGTAGCATTGATTTTCAATATACGAAAGAGATAATACTCTTCGATATATGTAAGGCAGTGCTCGGTATGATAGAATAAACTAGTGTTTTCTAAAACATGAAAACAAATACTTCGAAAACTCAAGTGCAATGCGTTTCGTTCCATTTCTGAAAACATTTCATACTTTAAAGTTCGAACATCTTATATTTTTAAGTTTGAGGTCAAAAGTCGCACATTTTGAATTTTGCCTAAGACCGATATTTGGTCAATCCTTATAATTAGCCGTCAAATATGTATCAATTATGTCACACAACTATGAACGACGGTTTTGAAAGATTTGTTAAAGTATAGATTGATTAAATTAGTAAAGTTAATAAAGCTTGTTTTAAAGGAATATTAAGAATATATTATATATAATTATTGAAAGTGGACGATTTTTAGCTTCCAAATTTAGGAATATATAATATATATTGATGAGATTGTGATTTCTGACTTGTCACGCGATCTGTTCTAAATAAGATATTGCGTAAGACGTACTTCTATTTTTTTTATGGAAATATATCAATTGTCATGACAAAACGTGTTTATGAAAAAGTTGCAATTAAGTAAATTAAATAGAGTTGGTGCCCAAAAGCGTTGCAAATGTCAAATTCTACCTACTCGTTCAATGTCATTAATCGTCAACTATTCATTTACATCACTAATAACTGATTGGTTCGCTCAATCGATTTAATTTGATTATAAGTTTGATCGACCCGATCATTTAACCCAATTTTGAAAATGAAATGAAATTTTGCGATTAAAAATTTATATCCATAAGTAGATGCGCACAAATGTGATTAGGGATGTCAATTTAGCACGAAACTTGTGGGTTGACCCGTAACCTGATAGGGTTAGGGTTGAAAAATGACCCTAAACCGAATAGCCCGTAACCCGATAGGATTGGCCCGAAGATAGCCCGAACCCATAGGACCGACTCGAAAATTAGCGAGTTCTCGTTATTTGGTTTTCAAACTTCATTAATTTAATTATTATTTTTCTAACTTTTGAATGTTAGTATAATAAGATTTTTTTCAAATGTATGTGAAAATATGCATTTTGATTTAATATTCAAAAGTTATGTTCATCATTTCACTTTTTGATATTTTACTATAACTTAAGAAAAATGATAATCTATTAAGAAAAATGTATTTTCTTACTTCTCTAAAAGCTATATATTAGTTTTTAGTTGAAATGACAT
>JAYDZE010543893.1:0-32782 GCA_034509125.1 Monilaria moniliformis
GTCGAGTAGTGGGTTACTGCGGCCGAGCTTATACCCTTAGTCTGGACTGAAGTACTGCCGAGGTGGAATTGGTGCCGATCTGGAAGTACCGCCGAGGTGAGCTTAGTGCCGATCTGGAAAGCCTTGTCAGGGCCGATCTGCTCTGTGGTCCCTTTGCCGAGCTGCAAGCCTGAGTTCGGTCGTTTTTTGGGCTTCGCCAGAAGGTGGGCTCTTGGGCCGGTCTTGTATTGGGCCGAAGGCCCATATCCTACCACTCTTCAATTGCAATACAATGTTTCTCAGTCGCTGAAAGAAATTGAAATCAACCTTAGCTATTTTTTTCATTTGGTGTGCAGATATATTGATTTAACTGACTCACTGTTTTGAATAAAATAATACTTAAAACTTATAATAAATATGTATTGGGGTACAATACATTTTTGCAAAATAAATATATATTCTACACACTTTTCAAAAACATGCGTGTTAAAGCATTTCTCCCTCAAACTAATTAGATTTCATAGTCCGTGATAAAACAATTGTTGATTGGTATAATAAGGCTAACAAGATACATGACAGGCCCAAAAGTTTAAGTGGGGGTAAAACACATCTTTCTTTCCAATATTTTCTCCCATGTTACTATATGAATGGATTTGTGTGGTGATTACTGACCTGTCTTAAAAGGATCCTACAAATTTCTAATCTACGATCCAAAGGCATCTTCTAAATAATTTAGCTCTTGCTTTGTGAACTGTGCCCATGACCCTCGTTCCCCTCGTTCCCCCCCCCCCCCCCAGCCCATCCCGCACATTGCACTACTAATTCCTTTGTGAAAGTGAAGCAAGAGAAAAACTTAGCTGCCATCCCAATCTGTCCTAATCATGAGAGAGAGAGAGAAAGAAGGCGATGATCAATCAGATGTCACTGGACGTTTATATACAACTTTCCTTATTGCCTAGCTATATCTATGATTTATGTACTCTCCTTTCTCACGCTCAGCAATTCGCACTTCTCCCTCAACTTCCTAAAATTAGAAATCCCAAACCAAAACCCAAAAAATCTTGTTTCTTTCCCCAACTCGGCCAATTTTTTGTCCTTAATTCCCAATCCCATCTCAACTAAACTCCCATCCATGGTGAGTATCTGCATTTTGTTTCACATACACACACACATATCGCATTGATCCTAATTTAACTTTTTGTTGATCGAAATAGGGGGACGACGCGGAAGCCGGGCGGAGCAATCGAAGCCCGCCGGTAATTCAAGGGAAAGGCGGATTCAAAGCCACCTCATTCATTTATGGTGAGTAACAGAAATTCTCTCTCTTCTCTCTATATCTCTTGGATAACTCATTAATCATGTTTGATGGTAGCTTTGGCGGCATTGGAGAATATGGGGGTGGTGGCGAACATGGTGAGCTTGGTGCTCTACTTCTCTTACAAAATGTATTTCGATCTGTCAACGTCAGCAAACACTCTGACAAACCTCATGGGATCGACTTACTTGCTCTCCATCGTCGGCGGCTTCATCTCCGACACCTACCTCAACCGCTTCTTCACGTGCGTCATTTTCGGCACGCTTGAAGTCCTGGTACGTAATTATTTATTTTAATTTATTTATTTTTTTGCTTTCCGGAAGTTGTGAAAAACTCGCCCATGGTTTGTTGTTAAAAAATGTTAGGACACCATCATTTGTTTTAAGAAACTATACATGTTACCCAATCAGAACAAGGAGACTAATGGCTTAGATATTTAGAATTTTTCCATTTAATAAGATTTTATCTCTCGCATCGGGCAGGGGAGCTTCTCCTTATCTCATTTTTTTCATTATTTTATAATCATATCTGCCTTCATATCCACAAACTTTTGAAGTATGTACTTCATGTGTGCTGGCGGTGATTGAATAAATAAATAAACTACTATAATTGAGGATTTCGTGTGCCCCTATCTACGCTCTTTTTTCTAGTCTAATGGGTAGCATGTGCTTGTGGTGAAAAAGCAGAGGGAAAAAAGGAACATTATTGCATTCTACAACTCTTCTTCCTTTTCCCAATGCTCTAGCTACCTCTTCTCTTTCTCTCACATCCTTATTTTTTATCAATGTCAAATCCTCTCCTCCTTCTAGACAAATGTCTTTTTTTCTCAAAAAATAAAAATAAAAATAGATATTTGTCACACATAGCAAGCTAGTGGGAAAACTTATGGAAATTATGTAAAAATTATATAGAATTGAAAAGTTTAAATACAAATTTGATAATCTAAAATAAATATATATAATTGTGAAATAAGTTACTCGTCTCATTATTTTTTGAAGCTTGGTTTGTTTCATTTTTTGATAATTACTTAAATAAAAAACTAAATATGTGGATGACATATTTTATGCTACAATTTATTAATTTCAAAATAGAGTATTCATTTGTAGGAGTATAGCGGGTATAAATTAATGCAACATGAAATCATGAGATATTAGATTTTCAAAATTTAGGCAAGGACATAATTATATCATCCATCACCTAATAAATCGAGTCGTGGAATGTTTTTTTCTTTTGACATGACGCGACAACCACTAAATGGCTTAGCTTTGATAATTAAAGGAGGCATGCAATTATTGTTTTCTTGTCTAGGCTCTATCGATGATGACAATTCAAGCCCACAGTGACAGTTTGCTGCCCAAGCCTTGTGGTAAATCCAGTTGCGTCCAAGGTGGCACCGCCGTCTATTTCTACGCGACGCTGTGCCTGCTGGCGCTCGGCGTCGGCGGGGTCAAGGGCGCGCTTCCAGCCCTCGGAGCCGACCAATTTGATTCGAAAAATGCTAAAGAAGCCAAGTCGCTAGCAAGCTATTTCAACTGGATCTTGCTCAGCTCCGTCGTCGGCTCGTCTATCGGCGTTACTTTCGTAGTCTATGTCTCCACCAACAAGAATAATCAGAATTGGTGGAAAGGTTTTCTCATCACCGCCGTTGCTGCATTCCTTGGCTACGTCTTTCTCCTAATCGGAAAACCCTTCTACCGGCTTCATGTCCCCAGGGATAGCCCTCTTATGAGAGTCACTCAGGTATGACTTCCTGTCTTTCATATTATCAAAGCTAAACCACAGTATTTTCTACTTTTCTTATATTTTTTTGTACTATCAATATACTTCATTTTCATTTTTCATTTATATTGAGAAAATAGACTAAATATTATTTGAAAATTATAGTATATATGCTTTTTCATTATTTATCTTCACAGATATCAAATAAAATTAGTTTAATAAAAGAAAGTTTTAAGACAATTTTAATTAAAAAAGTTAACTGTATTTAGGACAAATTTTGTCGGACAGAGTGAATTTATTTTAGCATAATATCTATAAGACCATGCTTTCCACTCAAAACATTTTTTTAACTCGGTGGTAATTTTGAGATATTGTGTTGTTTTAGTGATTAATTATTTTTTTTCTTCTATCAGGTTATAGTTGTTGCCATAAAAAATGGCCGATTATCTCTTCCCGATAGTCCTAATGAGTTATACGAGATCAACGAAAAAGATTCAGAAACAACAGCACCGAAAATTGCACATACCCAAGAATTTAGGTAAAATTTTCTTCTCCTAGAAAATTTGCAAATCGGCTACTTAATTAGAAATCCGTCAGAAAATCTTACTCGAGTACTACCAGGTGCTTAGACAAAGCAGCCATCCCCGCTGCAAACACAGAGCCATCAGCGTGGAAAGTGTGCACAGTGACGCAAGTCGAAGAAGTGAAAATCATAGCAAGAATGGTGCCAATAATAGGCAGCACCATAATCCTGAACACATGCATGGCTCAGCTGCAGACCTTCTCGGTGCAGCAAGGTTACCGCATGGACGCCCATCTGCGCTCCTTCCAAGTCCCCGCCGCCTCCATCCCCGTCATCCCGCTGCTCTTCATGATCATCCTCATCCCCGTCTACGACCGCCTCTTCGTCCCCTTCGCCCGCTCCCTCACCAAACACCCCTCCGGCATCACGCAGCTCCAGCGCGTCGGCGTCGGCCTCGTGCTCTCCGCCGTGTCCATGGCCGTTGCGGCCTTGGTCGAAGTCAAGAGGAAGAATCAGTCATTAAAGAATCCTATGCAGCCGATCAGCCTCTTCTGGCTGGCGTTCCAGTACGGCATCTTCGGCGTCGCCGACATGTTCACGCTTGTTGGCTCGCTCGAGTTCTTCTACAAGGAGGCGCCGGCTGGGATGAGGTCGCTCTCGACTTCATTCACGTGGATCTCGCAGTCGTTTGGGTACTTCTTGAGTAGTGTTTTCGTCGACACCATCAACTCGGTGACGCGGCGGGTGGCGCCGAGCCGGCAGGGGTGGCTGCAGGGGCAGGACTTGGATAGGAACAATTTGAATCTCTTCTATTGGTTTCTGGCTATTTTGAGTGCTCTCAACTTCTTTAACTATCTGTTTTGGGCGACGCGGTACACGTACAAAACTGATGACGAGAATCCGGAGCAGCACGGAGCAGGCGACGGCGGCGGCGTGCCGTTCCTCAAGGCGGATGAGCAATCATCTAATGGGAAATGGTGATGGAGATTGGCTTGATGGCATGGAAAGTTAGTGGCATGGTTTGAAGATTTATATATATATTTATAGTGGTGTTGGCCCTTTCATGTTGTATTTTATTAATATTTTGGCAGTCGGGTTTAATTTGTGTGGTTTTTAGTCGTTTTTCAGTGATGATTCTTGAGTGTATATTGTTGGGTTTCATGCATAGATTTGCCCAAGATAAATATACTGTAAAAAGGCTTGCAAGTTTATGAATGAAGATAACATGTTTCAAGATTAATGTAAATAAAATGCATTTTGTGTTTTGAGTGTGTAATTAACTTTGTAAAAGGGAATAATGTTAGAGATGTAGGAGTTGAATTGCATCTGTAAATAAAACGATGTTTTATCATACATGTTTTGGTACAGAGCTATTCTTATGAAAACTGTGTTGTAAGTGACGAAGTTGGTTTACTCTCATCTGTGATTTTGATTTGGCGAGGATGAATCCATAGACACCAAAACATTCTTAAAGATTGTAACTAAGTTCATGAGAACCTGAAAAATAAAGCAGTGTACAAAGACTCATAAGAAAGCAGACGCAGACAATCAGACATTGGAGTCAAAAGAAAAAGCTTCAAAAAATAGCTGAACACCGACGATATACCAATTGGAAGAAGATATAACGCTACATAAAATCTATGAAGTGTTAGAAATGAAAGAATCAATATAGATATTAGTGTAGAAACCAAAGAAAATTAATTAGTTGTAATTGATTTACTTTCCTGGCTGGCTCTATATAACTGATGTTTAATAGTGATTAGAATGTTCTAACACGGTATCAAAACGGTGTCGGTTATAGGAATTGATCATTGTCTTGTTACCTACCGGAGAAATTGTCAAAATGACACAAAATCCGACAATGGAAAACAAACCAGCAGCCTTATGCCTCTAACCTTACAGTCAGGTTTGCCAACTCTACAATCGGCCAGCAACGAGCAACCACTAACTTCGTTAACTCCTTCAGCATCACGTGTTCAGAAAGCTCAGTCGAACCCTTGTCAGAGTGTTTTATGCTCATGGCTGGAGGAAAGAGAGAGTTACAGTCTCGGTTGACTTTCCTGACCAAGCCGAGAAATCAGATGATATGATGGGTCCGCCGCCGCTACGAACAAAGTAGGCGGCCGACTTGGTGGTTCCGCCGCAGTAGATCAATTAAGACCATTCCCATCGGTGACCCTCCACGAGGGTCATAAAAATTAATAGAAAATAATTATAATAGCATGATTCTTTTATGGAAAAGGGTGGCAGCCGACCCTGGGTCAAATCCACTAATTTTCTCTTTCTTTCTTTTTTTGGTCTTTTTTATCTGTTTTTTTCTCCTCCTTTATTATGTTTTCCTTCTTTTTTCTTTTTTCTTTTTTTTTTGCAAATTTATTTATATATTGCACTTCATTTCTTTTACTTTCACTAATTTTTATTTTATGCAAATAATAATATTTATTAAGTTTTACTATAAATTTAAAATATAAAATATTTTATGTAATTTTATTATATTTTAATAACTTAAAATTAATTATATATTTTTATATATAATTAAAAATATAGAAAAATAAAATATTTATTAAGTTGGGTTGAAGTCACGAATGAAAGTTGAAATTATATTAAGTTGGGGGTTGTGTATGTTGATGAGAGAGAAATGAATATTTTATTAAAAAGTTGAATTAGGTTGCGTAGGATGAAGGTCACGGATGAGGATAGCCTAAGGATTAAAGTGATCAATTAAAGATTAAAATTATAAAGACCTAATGAGTATGAAATAAATCATGCATATAAAATGTAGATACTCTATGGTTTTTTCTTTTTTAATTTGTTGAGGGACCAAATTGAAAATAAAAGAAACTTATTATCATATAAGAATGGTTATGGTTACCGTCTCTACATTCTATATTCGAAACATAATGATTCTACGAGCATAACTGATCGTTTGAAAGATCATAAGTCATAACCATTTACGAGCTTAACTGATTGTTTGGAAGATCAAAACGAATTCACGCCCGCTTTCAAATTTTTCGTAATTCTTATCTCGAATTGTAATCGTAGATATTTGAAATTCTAATAAATGGTATCAGAGACACCATATCTATGATTTTCTGAGATTAGAAAATAATTATTTTGGTTGATTGTTAATGCATTAAGATCTTTTTTTTTTGGGTTTATGAATTAAAGAATTCATCTTCGACAAGAGTTGATTAAATCTTTATTTAATTGCGTTTTGCGTGGACCTTCTGCTTTAATTAAAACATGTGTTTTAATTACTGAAATTCAAGTTTGGATTGAAATTTGCTGTCTTTTCACCAAATTTGACGCCTTTTCCGAGAGAATACATGGTACTCTGTTATTTTGGATGATCTGCGTGAAACTTCAGCCATGGATTCGAAACCTTTGCCCTTGATTTCTCCATTGTACGAATTTTGCTGGGACTCAATTAATTGGGTTACGTTTTTCTTTCGGTTTATTTGCTTCCGGTTCGAATACTAGCCATTATTGGGTCTCCATGTATGAATTTTTTTTTCGATCAAATTTAAGAAACTCTTTTGCTCTCGATGCAAAACACGTTTTTTTTTTTTTTAGTTGGTTGGATTCCTGGTTGAACTTTGACAAAACCGGGTCGCGGCTCTGCGGGTCTGGACGCTGGACTGCGGTTCGCTGGTTGCGGGGTAAGAATCCGCAGGTCTGGGTCGCAGATGGGTTTGGGCTAAAGGAGTAATACTTGGGCTTGTGCTCATATATTGTTGATGGTTGTTACCTTTTTCAGAATTAAAATTGTTTGGGTCTAGGGAAATTGGGTATTGCTTACCCAATATTTTTAACTAACTTGGCTGTCTTCGGACATCACGCAATTAGTTTGTGGGCCACCAACCTTGACTTTGTCACGCACTGAGAATAAGGCTTTTGGGATATGGATAATGGCCTTTTCTAGGCTAATCTCGGGCTCATTTATTTTTGGGCTATTTTGTAGCCGTTTTATGCCATATTTATGAATTGTACATATTTAATGTACAAAATTATATTTCAATTATTTAATTTAATTTTGTTTGGTACATCTCATGTTCATATGAAATTTACTAATATTTAAAATAAATTTATTGAAGCAAGAAGCTGCCAAAGTGACCTTTATTGTGTAGATTTATTTATTATGAATACTAGGATGGTCGTGTGTGTGTATGTTCATGCATATATTAGTCGACCCAAAGGAAGATTGATATTTGGCCCGACATACACATATGCTTGTGGTGGTATATGCGTGACAATTATTACGTTTTTCACGTGAGTAATATGCTACCGAAATAAAGGATATTACTTGACGTGCTCTTATTTTCAGTATTTGACAACTACACATAGGTTCCAAAGATTTGATATTAATGTTGTGCTTGGTACGTTGAGATGTTGCCATCTTATTTAAATTTTAATAATTGATTATATGATTTAATGTGAGCATAACAATCATGTTTTTTACTTATCTGTAAATTATGATGTCTGCTATTTTAGTATCTGTCAATATTTTCATTGTCCCAACATTTATGGATCAAGTCATAAGGATTGGAAAAATAGTATTTTGATCACTTTTGACTGCATGGATCTCAACTACGCACTAAGGATCGATCAATCTGCTTCTCTAGTTGATGCAAGTTCTCCTGATTAAAGGAAGAATTTTGAGAAGTGAGAACGTAATCGTGTTATTTTGATGATCATTAAGTGCAGTATTCTAGAAGCTTTTTGAGGCACAACATCTGAGAAAATCACTAAGGCTGAGCATGATCTCAATAAAGTTTAAGGGCAAGGGAAATATAAAGAGTACATCATGTTGATGTCTCATGTTGCTTCAAAATAAGGGCACATTAAAGTTTGACGTCACTAACGCATTACTTGTGCATGTAATTGTTTTCTCTTCCTGCACAATTCAGTCAATTTAAGGAAAGTTATAATTGTCAAAATGATAAATGGACTCTTAGTGAGCTCATTATATGTTATGTGCAAGAAGAGAAAAGTTGAAGCATGAAAGAATTAAGTTTGTTAGGTTGGTCAATACCTCAAGAGTAAGGGAAAATGACATTCAAGGAAAGCCTATTGAGAATGTTGCTAAGGATAAATGTTCAACACAAAAGAAACGATACAATAATAAGGAAATGATGGTTGTTTCTTATGAGGCTAGCTTGGACACCAATAGAAAGATTATACTAAATATCATAGTTGGCATGCAATGAAAGGTATCATTCATACTTTGGTATGTTTCGAGCTCTTTTTAGCCTCTCAATAGTGTACCAACTAAAGTAGCCGCCAAAACTTCTTATGAGCTTTAGACTGGGCGAAAACCTAGTCTAAATCATTTTCACATTTGAAGATGTCCATCTGAAACTATGTCATACCGCCCAAATGAAAGGAAATTGGACTCCAAAACTATTAGCAGCAACTTTATTGGTTATGCAAAAAAAAAGTTCAAGGGGTCGAAGTTTTATGATCCAACTAAAAGATTTATTTTGAGACGAGAACTGCGAAATTCTTTGAGGGTGTTAAGTTTGGGGAGAAGTATAAGGTTATAGACATTACTTTTGAGAAGAGGTCTATTTCGACACCTATTAGTGCTTCTGACAATGTTTATGGATTCGTTTCTATCATTGAAGAAGAAGCAGATTTAGAAACTCAATAGAATAATGTTGAAAATCCTCATCCTTAGTTGAAACAATAATTCAAGATCAACCTCAACAACCTCTAGAATTAATGCTAAGAAAATCCACTCGAGAGAAAAGAAAAGCTATTCGGATAATTATGTAGCATTTCTTCATGAAAGTGAGGACAATGATGGCCTGCTGGAAGATGATCATATCAACGTTAATAAGGCTATGCAAAGTTCAAATGTTCTAAAGTGGATTATTGCCACAAATTTAGAGTATAAGCAAATGCAAGAAAATCAAGTGTGAATCTGTCACATTACCATAAGATTTGTAGTCTATTAGTGGTAAGATTTAAGGGTAATGTGAAAAGATATAAGGTACATCTTGTGGATAATGGCCGTACTCAAAAGGAAGACATTGATTTTAAAGAGACTTACCACTCATTTTCTACGAAAGACTCTTTTAGGATAATTATGACATTAATTGCACATTCTGATCTTGGGTTACATTAGATGGATATAAAGATAATAGTTCTTAATAGTATATTATCGAGACGATTTATACGGTGCAACAATAAGACTTTATACCGGTGGACTCAAAACTATGGTTTTGCAAATTAAAGAATTCCATCTATGTGCTCAAGAAGGCTTCTCGTCAGTGATATTACAAGTTCAGTGGGAGTCTCGTTTAGGTTTGAGGCAAACACTGATAATGATTATGTGTATCACAAGGTCAGTGGGAGTAAATGTATTTTCTTGGTATTGTAAGTCAATGACATACTATTTGCCACTGAAATTTATTTTAAATGCATAATTGCAAAGTCAGAAAATACCCTTGTTGGCTAAGGGAGACAAAATTCAGTTTAACTCTATATAATCTTGAGGTTCATGAAATGCAAAAGGTTCCATATGTTTCAGCTATAGGAAGCCTAATGTATGCTCAGGTCTGCATAAGACCTGATCTAATTTTATTGTTGGTATATAGGGTAGATATTTATGTAGCCCTTGTATGAATCATTGGAAGACGGCCAAACAGGTTATAAGTTATTTACAGAGAACTAAGAATTACATGCTTACATGCTTACATAAGAAAACTGATTTTGATTTCACTGGATATCAATATGGTATAAGATCCATTTTTAAATACATTTATTGTTGATTGAGCTACTATTTTTAGAGAAAGTACTAAGCAGACACTTGTAGCACTTTCTACTTTGGCAACATAATTTCTGTCTTGTTATAAGACATCCAATTATGGGATATACCTGCAACATTTGGTTACTGGGCTGCGTATTATTGAAAATATATAAAAAAAGACCACTTAACTTGAATTGTGACAATAATTCTGCAGTGTTATATTCCAATAACAACATGAGCTCAACTAAGTCAAAAATATATTGACATAAAGTTCCTGGTTGTAAAATAAAGAGTTTAGAGTGGACAGATTGCTATAGAGCATATAAGGACAGACTCAATATTTGTGGATCCACTTACTAAGGAATTACCACCCAAGGTCTTTTATGAGCATGCAACTCATGTGGGTGTTGTGTTATTTGAGAATACTTTGGTTTAGTGGAAGTCTACGTTTATTTTATTGCTCTATATTTAGTTTTGGTCATATTGTTATATGTTTTGGTTAATTCTGTACAGAAATAAAGTATTTGGTCTGTCCATACTTTGTTGTTTGGGATATGGTTTGATCTCACTGAGGAATAAGGTTGGACAGTTGGAAATAGGCATGATCAGATCACACTGAATGAAATTTCCATGCTACGCTCCATGATTGATTTGTTATTGGTTGTATTGATATATGTGATTACTGATGGGTTTAGTCACGTGTAATGTGAATAAAGCCTCTTTATTCCTATATCAGTGCAGTCAATGACAAGATTGTCTAAAGGATACTCATATATCTGATAGCAAAGTTAATGCACATTTAGATCATACACATTTGTCGGGTGTCATGTGTTGCTCAAGTGTGAGATTGTTGGAAATTTAATATTGGGCTAACACTTGCCAACTTAAATGTGTATGACTATCATTAAAGAGGCCCGATTAAAGTAATCAACTAAGGATTAAAGTTATAAGGGCCTAACGATTATTAAATAAATCATGGATATAAAGTGTAGATACCATATGGTGATTTTCAATTTGTTGAGCGACCAAATTGAAAATAAAGGAAACTTATTATTATATAAGTACGGTTATGGTCCCCATACAAGGTTACAGTCTCTACATTCTGTATTATCTCAAACAGAACGATTCTACTAGTGTAACTGATCTTCTAGAAGATCATAACGATTTCACACAATGTTGTTCAGGAATTGAGGTATGCTTTCGCAAGTTCTTCGTAATTCTTATCTCGGATTATCATAGTAGAGATTTGAAATTCTAATCTCCATCATTGCTTCGCCCATGATGAGACCACACAGGGAAATGCTTGTAGTTTTGCCAAGAAGACAGAGTCGCCAGAGTCATGATGATCGACGTTGAAGAAATGAAGGAAAAAATGAAAGAAAGAAAGAAAGAAAGGAGACGCCAGGTTGGAGGAAAAAAGCATGAGGGTTTTCAATCACATCTACCCACCTTTAACTTATTGCAAATAAGTCCTCGAATTGTTGATAAATTGTTGTTCGGTCCCTCAATTTTTGGACAATTTCAGTCCAGCACCTTGGGTTTTGGAAAATTTCAATTTTGTCCTTCAATTGTCAAAATATTTGATTCTAGGCCTATGCTTTGTGAAAATCATTTCAAAGTCTTGGAAGATACTTATTGGCTACAGCCTGGAAAAAGTTTGAAATTAAAGATGTTGAGTGGATATTTGATTGTGGTGCAACCGACACAATGACTACTGATGCTTTACATATTCTTGCACCTTCAAAACCTCAGAAAACACTGTTCAAAGCACCAGTGGGGAATTAAATTTGGTTCAAAGAGTCGAACCAATAGAGATTTCACCAACATTGAAAATATCCAGTTGTCTCTATGTTCCTTTTATATCTCACTAGCTGCTTTCTGTCAATCACGTTACAAATGAGCTTAATTGTACTGTGATAATGCACCATCACATCTGTCTTCTACACGATATCAGGACGGGGGAGATTATTGGACGTGGAATTGAGCGTCAGGGACTGTATTATGTGAACAAGATAGCCCAAAAAAAACTGTGATGCTGGCTCACAGAACTGTAGACCGAGAAGCTTAGTTTTGACATCATCACTTGGAACATCCTTCTACCGGGTATTTGAAACTTTTATTCCCAACTTAATTCAGTCCCAACATTTGAAATGTGAAACTTCTATCTTAATCAAAGCCAAAGGCAGACCTTTAGACCAAATACTTCTAGAGTTGGTTTAATTTTATCCTTTGGTTCATTCTAATGTTTGAGATCATGCACTAGTTTTAGAAAGTCAATGATTTGGATGTTTTTTTACAGTTTGTTGATGATTGTGACTTGGACATATCTTTTGAAAAATAAATCTGATGTTTTTGAAAATTTTAGTTATGCCAAATTTTAAAAATCTATCCAAATCCTTCGACCTGATATTAGGAGGAAATTTGTTAACTCTTCCATTAAATAGTTCTGTCAACAAAATGATCAATGCACCAAACCAGTTGCCCATACACCCATGAACAAAATGGAGTAACTAAATGTAAGAACCGTATCCTCTTGAGATGACCCGAGCTATGCTCATTGAGTCATGGCCCCTAAAACCTTTTTAGCCTGAAGCCTTAGCCAGCTCTGTATATCTCTTCAATTGTCTTCCCACCGAAGTCCTTAACATAAAAACACCTTTTCAAATTCTATCCACACTAGCCAAAATACCCTTTTACCCTCCAACCCAGAGTGTTAACTCTTTCATTAAAAAGTTCTGTCAACAAAATGATTAATGCACCAAACCACTTGCCCATACACCCATGAACAAAATGGAGTAACTAAATGTAAGAACCTTATTCTCTTGAGATGACCTGAGCTATGCTCATTGAGTCATGGCCCCTAAAACGTTTTTGGCCTAAAGCCACAGCCAGCTCTGTATATCTCTTCAATTCTCTTCCCACCAAAGTCCTTAACATAAAAACACCTCTTCAAATTATATCCACACTAGCCAAAATACCCTTTTACCCTCCAACCCAAAGTGTTAACTCTTTCATTAAACAATACTGTCAACAAAATGATTAATGCACCAAACCACTTGCCCATACACCCATGAACAAAATGGAGTAACTACATGTAAGAACTGTATCCTCTTGAGATGACCCGAGCTATGCTCATTGAGTCATGGCCCCTAAAACTTTTTTGGCCTGAAGCCTTAGCCAGCTCTGTATATCTCTTCAATTGTCTTCCCACCAGGTCTTTAACATAAAAACACCTCTTCAAATTCTATCCACACTAGCCAAAATACTCTTTTACCCTCCAACCTAGAGTCTTTAACTGTTTTGTTTTTGTTCACATCCCTAAAAATAAATGTACCAAACTCTTTTCTTGTGTCTTCACATATATTTTTCTAGAATATGGGATCAATCAGAAGGGGTATCGGTGCTATAAACCAAAATTCTGTTACATATACACTTCCTTAAGACCGAATACTTCTATCACTGCCTTGGTGGTCAAGGAGAGAGTACTAGTGTTTGTGACCCACTAAACTGGTTGTTGATGTCAAATTCAAACCTAGAAGCGGTTCCAACCTAAAATGTTAATACTGCCGTTGAGATAACATCTGAAACTGTCATACAGTCCATAGAGCTCAGTGACTGTGAAATCCCTAACCCAAACATTCATCATTTTGCATATTTGCATATTTTATTATTATTGCGTAATAGATATATTAAGTGGATATCATAGAAAATAATATCTAAAGAATCATAAAAGATCAATATAACAAATAATTATATATATATGTATATATTTATAAATGTGTGTGTGATATATGTGTGCATGGAAAGTATATATATATATATATATATATATATTATAAATAGTGTACGTATGAGAGTGTAAAAGAAATAATATTGAATTCAATTACTTATTTGTTATATATTATTTAGAATCCCATAAAAATAATCAAATCTCATGGGGGAGATTCAGATAAGGATTACTCGAAACCCGGGATCCCATAGGTAGATGTTCAGAATTTAATTATTCATGCAATTCAAACAAATCAGTCTAGAACGCAAATAAATAAATAATTAATTCAAAATCCTAAATCATGACATTTAAGAGTTTGAATCTTACCATTAATTGTAGATCTTCTGTTTATAGACGAGGCTCCCACCACTCATCCAATATTCTACCTCGAAACTTCTAGCCTATTACCCAAATTTAGGGTTTGAATGTAGTGTGGTCTGCATTCTATCAAACCATATAGGCTGAATTAGAAAAGAAAATAAATAGAGAGAGAACAGAGAGAAAACACGCTTGGGCATGTTTCTCATGCAACAGACTTAATGAATTTGATTATCCATTCCCCTATTTATAAAACATGTAATGGGCTAGGCCAGGGATTCAAGGAATTTAGGCTGAGCCTCTCTATTGGGCTTTTACTAATTAAATTGAGCTCCAATTTAATTGAAGTTCAATATAATATTAATCTGTATCACTACAGAAATTAATATTGACCTACCCGTCCAAATCCAAATTACAAATAATCTTGAATTCCTTTTCAATTAATTTATTTTTCGTGTCTAAGTATCTAATATCCATTAATTAATTTAAGCGAGTGGAGCTCCGCGACACACGTGTCGTGGCCGTGATCCGACGCTCCGTTCTTTGTGTTCTTCATTTAATTTCCCATTCCAATTACATTCAATTTAAAAAAAATAAAAGAAAAAAATCCTAATCTACCACGATCAATACCCGTGGGTTTATAATTTTTGAAAAATACGACCAAAACGGAAATAAATATAATTGCATTCAATTCCATGCAAATTCAGATTAATTGTAGAAATTATATTCACACAAACCAAATCTGAAAAACATGCACAATTGCAGATAACCTAAGTAAAGCAAATTAAAATCTAAACATTAGAGCCTATGATCCGGCTCTGATACCAATTGATGGGGGTGATCCGGATGAGGATTCCCCGAAACCCGGGATCTCATAGGTTGATGTTCAAAATTTAATTATTCATGCAATTAAAACAAATCTATCTAGAACGTAAATAAAAAATTAATTAATTCAAAATCCTAGATCATGATATCTAAGAGTTTGAATCTTACCATTAATTACAGATCTTCTGTTTGTGGACGAGGGCTTGCAACTCCTACCACTCCTCCAATATTCTTTCTTAAATCTTCTAGCCTATTACCTAAATTCAAGCCTATTACCCAAATTCAGGCCACACTACATTCTATCAAACCCTATAAGCTGAAGTGGAGAAGAAAATAAATATATAGATAACAGAGAGAAAACACGCTTAGGTGTGTTTCTCATGCAACAGACTTAATGAATTTAATTCTCCACTCCCCTATTTATAGAAGATGTGATGGGCAAGGCTAGGGATTCAAGAAATTTGGACTAGGCCTTCCTATTAGGCTTTTACTAATTAAATTTATCCCCAATTTAATTAAAAATAATATAATATTAATTTGGATCACTATAGAAATTAATATTGACCTACCCATCCAAATCTAAATTACGATTAATTTGGGCTTCATTTTCAATTAATTTATTTTCCGTGTTTAAGATTCTAATATCCATTAAATAGTTTAAGTCTGCTGCTGACTTTAGCTAATTAATATTTTTTACCAAGAGTGGTCTAGTTCAAGAACATTATTTATTATACTGGAATAAATTCTAACCGGCCGAATTTCGTATAATAAATTATTTTTCTCAAACACCTCTTGGGGATGTTATCAACCTGGTCTTCTAGGACATGATTCAATGTAATAACAATTCTAGCACCGCCAGATATTAATTACCACTGCCTAAGATATCAGGATTCTTGGTTACGAAAAGTTCGCACCTTTTGATAAGTTAAAGTAGTGCATAATTAATAATGTATGCTCAATGTTATATACAAGATTCAGATATAATTAATCACCGAAATCTCGTTTTTCAGTAATCAACAAGAAAGGCTTATCTCGACGTGAATCCTTCAGTGCTATAACTCACTAGTGTCATTTGTTTACCGATGTTAGTAAACATTTGGACTTACACTGCAACCTTTAACGATAGATCGTTCAAGTCTATCTAGGTTTTGAAACTTAGTTTTTTCTTTTGCAAGTCACTGACTTAGAGAGCTTTATTGATTACCATTCATTCTACAATGTAGAAGACGTAGACTTGTTTACTCAATTATAATCACAGATTATATTGGCTCACAGCATAATCATCAGATTATAAAAGGCAAACCATGTAACAATAATATCTCTTCACAAGAGTTGGAGAATGATAGTTCTTAGGGTTATTAATACATAAACAGCTCGTAAAACATGATTTCTAGTATACAACCCCAACAAAATCTTATTTAACAACTTTTAACAGATTTTTAAATCTCAAATTGAGTGGATAAAAATTAAGGCCACGTCTTGTAATCGTATATAAAGTAGGTTAGGTAAGATGACAACAAAATAAGATAATAATACTCATAGAAATTAAACAAAGTCAGTTTAGTTAGATTCGAAGAGATAAATAACTTTAGAGGCTTCTATATATCTATATATATGCTATGAAAAATGAGGATACAAAAAAAGAGGTCGACGAAAGAAATAAAAAGGTGTTACACGGATAGAGGGTTATATATCGGGAATAGAGTTCTGATGGATATTTATATTTTAGAAAAAGACTGTGTGTACCAGATAATGACAGACTGAAAAATGAGATATTCCAGGAAATGCATAACAGTTCATATTCAATGCATCCCGGGAGTAACAAAATGTATTATGACCTAAAAGAATTCTATTGGTGGTTTGGTATGAAAAAAATATCATTAAGTTCGTTTCTGAATGCTTAACATGTCGGCAAGTCAATGCCGAACATCAGGTCTCATCTGGATTGTTACAACCAATTACTATACCTGAATGAAAATGAGATTGAATCATAATGGATTTTGTGACGGGTTCGCCAATGTCACATCGGAAGAAGGATTCAATATGGGTGATTGTTGATCTATTAAGTAAGTCAGCTCATTTTCTTCTTGTGATAACTTACTATTCACTGAAAAAGTTAGTCGAGTTGTATATAAATGAAATCGTAAGATTACATGGAGTGCCTACCTCCATAATCTCTGATAGAGATCCACGATTTACTTTGAGGTTCCGAAAGAAATTGCAAGAAACTTTAGGCTCTCGATTGAATTTTAGTACGATTTTTCACCCTAAGAATGATGGACAATCAAAACGAGTGATTTAAATTCTAGAAGATATGCTGCGATGCTGTATTGTAGATTTTGAAGGCAATTGGGAGAATTATTTGCCACTAGTCGAATTCGCGTATAGTAACAGTTATCAATCTAGCATTTCTGATGGCCCCTTATGAAGCACTCTATGGTTGTAAATGTCGAACACCATTATGTTGGACGAAGCCGAGTGAAAGTAAAATTGTGGGACCGTACTAGTAGAAGAAACTTAAGAGAAAGTTCGAATAATACGAGACAGACAAAAGGCGGTATCAGATAGACAAAAATCTTATGCTGATTTGCAAAAAAAAAGATATCGAGTTCAATGTGGGCAACAAAGTATTTTTGAAAGTTTCTCCCTGCAAGAAAATACTTCGATTTGGGAATAAGGGTAAACTGAGCCCGAGATTCATTGGACAATATGAAATACTTGATCGTATAGGTTCAGTGTCACATCGACTTTCTTTACCACCTGAGTTGGAAAAGATTCATAACATATTCCACGTATCGATATTGAGAAGATATCAGTTAGATTATTCCCACGTTTTACAAGTTGAATCAATAAAAGTACAACCCGATTTGACTTATGAAGAAGAGTCTGCCAAATTGTGGCTTGAGAAATTAAAGAGCTCAGAATAAAAGAATACCACTAGTCAAACTACCGTGGAGAAGTCATAAAGTGGAAGAAGCCACGTGAGAACCAAAGGACATAATGCGACAACAATATCCATATTTTTTCAATTTAGGTATAAATTTCGAGAATGAAATTTGTTAAGAAGAAGAGAATTGTAACACACTGAAACATTTATGATTAAACTTAGTGTTGGACTAAGTTAACAAATAGGATAGAAAAAGGGAATAAAAGATGAGAATGAGAAAAGAAATCCTATTTTAATATTTTTTTCTCTCTCACTTCTGTTCCCACATAAATAAAGGGAGAGAACATGAAGAAAAATTCTAGAGTTCAACTAGACCACCTTATTGACTAAGGCATGCTTAACAAAGCCGTGAAATGGAGAAAAAAATGAGCGGCCGCGGCGGGGCGGGGATGGGGGGTGTCGGGCCGCGCCGTAGCCGGGCTTTTAGTCGCTGGAGCAGTTGGTGGCCAGCCTGCGGCGGCCGCTATCCGACGGCGATAACGGAGGTCCGCCGTAATGCGGTGTTCACCCTTAATTTTTTTTATTAAATAAGCATGATGTGATTTTACAATGCAGATTTTGGGAAGAACAAAAGCTGCAATTCACATGTCAAAAAATAAATGATGAGTTGGGGGTGGGAGTGGATGCATGTGGTGGTGGGGGTGGTGATGGGGTGGGTGGGGTGGAAAATTTTGCCTATAAATTGAGGCAAAATGAGGATGGAAAACCCACTCCCATTCACACTTTTCTTCACACTTTCACCACTTTTCTTCATAACTTTTGTTCCACTACTTTCATCTCATGGATCCAAATTATGTTGATTCGAGTTCTGATTCAGATGAAATGGATGAGATGATTGAATTAGCGGTGAGGTCGCATTACAGGAGGAGGAGAGCTGCGCAGGCTCAAGCTGTGTGTCCTCGAGCTCCGAGGACGTACATACACCGGGAGCGTGAAATTGCCAATCAACGGCTCGTCGCAGATTATTTCTCTGACGAGCCACGATGGGGTGCGGACTTGTTCCGTTGACGGTTTCGCATGAGCAAATCCTTGTTCCTGCGCATTGCAAACACATTGGCAGGACGTGACGAGTATTTCCAGCAGGGCCCCAACGGTACAGGCCGCGACGGACTCTCAGCGCTACTGAAGTGCACGTTCGATGAGTACCTTCATTACTCAGAAGCAAGGCCGGGATTGTCTCAAAGCATTTTGTCGCGGTGTCGTCGAGGCCTTCCGCGATACGTATCTGAGAAGGCCGACGGTGTAGGATGCCCAAGTATTGATGAATATGTGTGAGAGGCGTCACGACTTTTCGGTATGCTCGGTAGCATCGACTGTATGCACTGGGAGTGGAAGAATTGCCCGTCCGCGTGGTGAGGCGGCTTCACCAGTGGATATAAGAGCACACATCCAACGATAATCATGGAAGCGGTTGCTGACCAACGCTTGTGTATTTGGCATGCATTCTTTGGCATGGCCGGCTTGAACAATGACATCAATGTTCTGAACCAGTCACCCATCTTCAATGACGTATCGTTGGTCTGGCACCGGCTGTCGAATTCACAGCCAATGGGCGAAGATACAACATGTGATACTACTTGACCGATGGAATATATCCAAAGTGGCCGGTGTTTGTGAAAACGATCCCATGTCCCACAGACCCGAAGAGAGCATTGTTTGCTCAAAGGCAAGAAGCGGAACGAAAGGATGTGAAGCGAGCTTTCAATGCACTCCAAGCACGTTGGGGCATTGTGAATGGTCTGGTGTGTATGTGGCAACAATCGGGCATATTCTACATTATTTATGCATGTATTATCATGCATAACATGATAATCGAGAATGAAGGAGAAGACGCGGCTAATTGGGGCGACGATGAAGCCGGATCTAGCTCGGGAGTGGCCATCGAGAATCCAACTCAAGGTGAACCGCTTCAATTACGAGATTATATGAGTCGACGTGCTTCTCTACGCGAAAAACGAGCTTATGGTCAACTCTAATATGATCTAATCGAATAAATTTGAGCCAATTCCAATATTAGGAATTTCAATCATGTCATCTTCATTTTTTAGTTCATGTAATTTAGGATTTTCCAATTAAGTAATTTCAAATTTTTATTAAGTATCTTTCGAATTTCTTTTATTTATTTTACAAATAAGTTAATTAAAATAACTAACTAAAATTGAAGTATTAAAAAAATGATAAAATGATAAAAAAATGTGTTATGGCTGATTTGAGACTGAATTATTTGGAAATATAACATAGATGATGTGGATGAAAAATGAAATATTGATGTGACAACTGAAAAATAAATTGCGGCGAAACTGGGATAAGAATGTCTTAAAAAAAATGAATTTGGCTATGGTCTTGCTCTCTCTCTCGGCTGTACTCACACTCACCACACCTACCGCCTCGTTCTCTATCTATATCCCCTACATCTATTTTTCTCTCTCGTCTTTACCCCCTAATTCCCGTCGATCGCCGCCACCACTCTGCGCTGTAGCCACAGTCAGGCCACTGAGCCACGTCTCCACATCTCTCTTCCTTCCCCTTGGTCGCCGTTCTCTACACGCACGCAACCTTCTGTCCTTCTCGCACTTCAACCGGTGACCTCCACATCGTCGGCCCTCCGCCACCATCACCACCGGCCACTGCTTCCTCCCTCTTCCTCGCGTCGATTTCCCCATCCTTGCACCTCACACTGGACGCGCACTCAAAGTAAAAATTTAATTTTCTGGGCTAGTTCGATTTCTTCGTTTTTGGATTCCGAGTTCTAGATTTAGGGATTTTGATACGGGTATAAGGAAATTGCCATGATGAATTTGAGGAAAAAATTGAAAATAAAATTTTGGGAAGAAGCTGAGAGTTTTGGATGAAAAAGATTAAGATTATGGTTGATTGGTTTTGTAGGATAAAAGTTGTTGAATTTACACAGAAGCTAAATGAAAAATTCTAAACTGTGGCATTGAGATAACCGAGAGTTCTTGAATTTGAAAGTTGGGATTTTGTGGACATTCTTGATTTGCATATTCTTGTATATTGAGAGTAGTTAAATTAAAGAAGGATTTAAAATAGAAATGCTAGATTATGACAGTGAATTGATCTACAGTTTCATAGTAATAAGAGAAATTGTGGTGCTGTAAAGATAGAAATGACGTATAGCTTCTGTGGGAAAATTAAGATAGAAGAAGATAACAAAGAAAGTGGGCTAGAAACAAAAGATTAGGGCGGTTCGAGTATTTCCCGACCCGACCTGATACCCGTTAAAGTCGGTACTAGGGTCGGGGTCGGGTATTGGAAAATAGGTAATTTAGGGTTCGGGTATCCCAGCGAGTAATACGCGCATACCCGCACACAACTCGCACCCCTAATTTTACTCGACAAATTTCAAATTTCAATTTACCAAACACAACTCATTCTCTCAACTTTCATCACTTGTGAGATAATGGTGATTGTTGATTGTGATTGATGATGAACTATTGAACTTTGTGACTTGTGACTTGTGACTTATGAGATTGATTATAATTTTAAATTGTATAATTATTTGAATATTATTGTTTTTCTATTTTAATAGGTGTAAACTTAAAATTTTAGAAAAAAATATTTTGAAATTTTAATTTAAAAACATACTATATTCAATCATGAATCATGTGATGTTTATTGCCAATTATATTTAATTTTACCAATAACCAAATAAAATTAGTAATTTAGAGTTATTAACATAATAATAACTTATGTGATGTTTATTGCTATTTTCCAATCTATTATGATAATATAATATTTATAAGACAATAAGAAGAAGAAACAACAAAAAGAAAAAAATAAAACAAACAAAATCGTGGGTGTGGTTACCCACAGCGGGTAATCGGGATACTCACACTACTAGTCGGGTCGGGTGCGGGTAAGGAAAATGAGGAATTTTAGGGTGCGGGTACACGTGGGTACCCGTTTTTCCAGTCCTACAAAAGACAAATTGGGCTAGACATAAAAAGTTAATGGATCTAAAATAAATTATTGGAAGAAAGGAAATATAAGCTCAAAATATAAATGAGTTGATGTTGTACTAGCCAAGGCAAAAGAATAAAATTTAAAAGAGGCATATAATTAAGCCAACAATTTAAAAGAATTGAAATGAAATATTAATTTTTTTCCCAATGATATTGAATTGTTTTTGTGAAAATAAACTAATTAATATTCAATTGAAAGAATAAATAATGAAATCAAATAAGGAAAATTTTGAGGAATTAAATGATATAAAAATATAATTCAAATAGAAAAATATGAAAATAAAGGTAATGTTAAATATTGTTTATGAATATATAATCTTATTGATATATATACAATATTGTTTAAGGTAATCGTGTCCCAAGCATCAATCGGGGAAATGATAAGGTGCAGGAGTGGGACGAGCATCTTATTGAGACATTTTTTACTTATGAGGTAGTATATTCTGCGTCAGGCTTTTATTTCTCGAATTAAATTTATGTGATTGCATATGAGTTACGATGTGTTTGTATGTTGCATTACATTTTAAATTTGAATATTATATGTTAAATGTGAATTTGATAGGTGGATATGACTCTACTTTATTATGAGATGTTATTCCTCAGCATCTGAAAAACATGATATCTGTGTGTTATGCCCCGTGTTAGAGTGTATTCACTGAGTATGGTTGGCATGCCATAGGACAATAGTACTACATTATATGTTGATCACTTGTCTTCTGTATAACCGAGGCGAGGATCATCTGATATCTGATATGCGCCCTTCGTGGGTGATCAGATTTGATTGATATGTGCCCTTCGTAGGTGATCTACGCCTTTATTGGGTGTTCTATGCGGTGTCCTCACATCGGCATCTACGTCCTTATTGGGTGTTCGTGCGGTGTCCTCACATGGGCAATAACCACGACTGTATTTGTATCTGATTTGGTCCGTATAACTGTGTCAGTCACTCATCATATTATTGGGCTATACGTGATTAGTTGTATATTGATAAATGTGCTAATGTGAATTCTTTGGTATAAGCTAAATATCTTTTGAAAATTATAAAATTATATATATTATTACTGGTTCGTTCAGCTTCTGATCACATATACCAATTTAGGATGCCCTCGTTGGGATTGACTGTTGATGTGAATGTTTATATGATGTGACATAATCTGTAACATTTGTGATATTCTGATTTAGATTGACTACTGATATGATTGTTATTACATTATGACGTAAAGTTACTTTATTTCTGGTTAAGAAGGAATTATAGAATTGTATTCTATAAGAACATGTTGCATAACATTTATTTAATTTTGAAAATTTGGTTGTAACGTTTAATATACTATTGAGCTAGTGAGCTTACTACCTCCAGGATAATATTTTGCAGATTATGTTCCTTGTCACTTCAGCAGCTGCGATCCTGTCAAGTTACTGCTCATTTTTGGATAAATATTTAGACATATTAGTATACGTGGTATGTCAAGAATTACTTTTGGTAATATGTAAATATAACTTGCCCGATGTTGCGCGGCTTTCTGATACTTGGAAATTATAATCTGGTTTAAATTGTTTCCAGGAATAGTATGATGGTTATAAATTAAACCAGTATTATGCTTTGCTGTAGTTTAGTATCGGGTATATATATATTATGTTACAGGTTATCAGAACATTTGTAGAGATGATATATTCAAAATTTATTGACAGGTTTTCTATTGTTATTTTTTTTCGAATATAGCCCTAAAGAGTAATATTATATTCGAAAAATACGTAAGGCTCTTCCGAATGTGACACAACTTATTTGGTTGGTCAGTAATCGGGTAAGGGGTGTTACAATTTGAAATTCACTAATCACTATCATATTATGATGTATGCAATGTAATTATGTTGAAGAACAACATTGGCCTCATCAAAATAGCCTCAAAATTAAATTTGTACGATCGGAGCTCAAATCCTGGACTTGCGATTTTAACGACCAATATGCATATTTAGGTTCGAAATCCATCACACACTCCCTTATTATGTTCTATTTAATGTAATTATGTCGAAAAATGTCATAGATCTTGTCAAAATAGTCTGAAAATCGAGTTTATACCACGAAGCTCAATTGAAGCGTAACTCCCTGACAAACGATTTTAACGAGCAATACGCATATCTAAGTCCCAAATTCACAACACACTCCCTTATTTCGGTGTATGTAATGTATGTTGAAGAACGACATTGATCACGTCAAAATGGCTTCAAAACAGAGTTTGTACCATCGAAGCTCATGAAGCGTAACTCTCAGACTTGCGATTTTAACGAGCAATACACATATCTAAGTCTGAAATCTACCACACACTCCCTTATAATGATGTATGTAATTTAATTATGTTGAAGAACGGCATACATCTAACAAAAATAGCCTTAAAATAGAGTTTGTACTATCGAAACTCAATTGAAGCGTAACTCCCGGAGTTGCGATTTTAGTGAACAATACGCTTATCTAAGTCCGAAATCCACTACACACTCCCATATTATGTTGTATGTAATGTAAATATGTTGAAGAACGACATAGATATCATTAAAATAGCTTCAAAATCAGTTTATACAATCGAAGCTCAATTGAAGTGTAACTCTCGGAGTTGCAATTTTAACGAGTAATACGCATTTTTAAGTCCGAAATCCACCACACACTTCCTTATTATGGTGTATGTACTGTAATTATGTCAAAGAACGGT
The DNA here is from genome assembly GCA_034509125.1 of Monilaria moniliformis. NCBI lineage: Eukaryota > Viridiplantae > Streptophyta > Magnoliopsida > Caryophyllales > Aizoaceae > Monilaria > Monilaria moniliformis. The sequence continues at coordinate 24,832 of JAYDZE010543893.1, forward strand.
ATTGATCTCGTAAAAATAGCCTTAAAATCGAGTTTGTACCATCACAACTTAATTGACTCGTAATTTCTGAACTTGTAATTTTAACAAGAATTACGCCTATGCAAGTCCGAAATCTACCAAAATATCCCTTATTAAGGTGTATGTAATGTAATTATGTCAAAGAACAGCGTAGATCTCCTAAAAATAAACTCACAATCGAGTTTGTACAATCGAAGCTCATTAGAAGCGTAGCTTCCGGGCATACGATTTTAACGAGCAATACACATATCTAAGTCTGAAATCCACCACATTATCCCTTATTATGGTGTATGTAATGAAATTATGTCGAAGAACGACATTGATCTCGTCAAAATAGCCTTCAAAATTGAGTTTTTACCATCGAACAATTGAAGCGCAAGTCCCAGACTCCCCATTTTAACGAGCAATACGCACATATATAAGTCCGAATCCACCACACACTCTCTTATTATGATGTATGTAATGTAGTTATGTTGCAGAACGACATAGATTTTGTCAAAATGGCCTCAAAATCGAATTTGTACCATCAGAGCTCATTTGAAGCGTAACTCTCGGACTTGCGATTTTAACGAGCAATACGTATATCTAAGTCCGAAATTGACTACACTCTCTCTTATTAGTGTGTATGTAATGTAATTATGTCGAAGAAAGACATTCATCTCGACAAGATTACTTCGAAATTGAGTTTTTACCATCAAAGCACAATTCAAGCGTAACTCCCTAAGTTGCGATTTTAACGAGCAATACGCATATCTAAATCTGAAATGCACCACACACAGTCCCTTATTATTGTGTATGTAATGTGATTATGTCGAAGAATGTCACTGATCTCTTCAAAATAACCTCAAAATTGCATTTGTACCATCGAAGCTCATGAAGTGTAACTCCTGGACTTGCGATTTTAACGAGCAATATGCATATCTTGCTGGGAGAAAATAACTACTCAAATGAAGGATCCCCTTGACTGTCGAGGATTTCATAGGATGATGTTTAAATTCAACTAATAGATCTAATTAGTCTACTAATAAAAAATATTTAGACAGACAGCATGCATGTATCACAAATCTAGGCATGCTCTTAAAGTTCAGATGATCACCTTATTTTGCAGACTCTTCTTGCTGATTAGTGATGTAGATTGCTTGCTACTCCCATCAGTACTCCACAACAATTCACCCTTGAGACCTTCTGACCTTTCTCCCTCCTATACCTGGAATATTGTGTGGGCAATATACTGTCAGCTGTATAGACTGAGTGGAGACTAAAAAATCATTAAAGAGAGCAGACATGGGGAGATGATTTTTCTATGTGTATGTGCAGATGATTTTCATCCTCTCCACCCCTATATAGGGGCGATGGGCCATGTCAGGGATTCTAAGGAGGATTATGACTGGACCTCCCAATGGGCTTCATTCTTTAAGTTGAGCCCAACTTAATTAAGTCCATTAATATTAATTTATTCCACTATAAGATTAATATTGCACTGCCCGTCCAGATCCACATTACGAATATGGATCCTTTTTAATTTATTATTTCCCGTGTTTAATATTTTCAATATTAATTAATTAATTAAATTATCAGCTACCTTTAATATAATTAATCGCTTTATCCAAGAGTTGCCCAGTTCAAAATATTATTTATTATAATAGAATAAATTCCAACTGTGCAAATTTGTATAATACATTTTTTTTTCGTACTCTTCTTGATGATATTATAATCTCGGGTTCTCCCGAGACACTGTTCTATATAATAACAAAACTAGCACTGCTAGACATTGATTACCACTACCCAATATATCAAGAATTACTTAAGGTTACGAAAACCCTGCGCCTATTGATAAATCAAAGCAGTGAATAATCAAAATCATTTGCTCAATGTTACTTATATAGATTAAGAAATAAATAATCACTGAGACCTTGTACTTTATTTACACAGCGTTAAGTATTTATCTCACTGTAATCAATTTCAGTGTTATACCACACTCAGTGCCATCAGTTGGCCAATATAGGCGCGAACTTCGGATTGAAACTGCAAGCTTTCACGATAGATTGTCCATGTCTATCTAGGTTGAGAACTTGATTTTTTTCTATAAGGAATCGTATGAAAGTTCTTTTGTGATCATGGATTCATCATTCAGTCTATAATATAGAAGGAAGACTTGTTTGCTCAATTTATGATTATATGCTTAAGAATAAGCATCCATAACCACAAAAGGCACATAATGTGACAATGTTAAAATTTTCCTCAGAAAGGAAAATAAGGCTTTTAATACAAAGCAGCACAAAGCATGCTTATCAGTATACAATCCCCCACAATCTCTCACTTATACTCAAAACATGCTTTTGAGTATACTTCAATAAATTGGACAAATCAATAAATTGAAAAACTGCCTATATTGTCCCACTTACTCAAAGCAGGTGTTTGATACAACTTGTATTACCATTATTGCAGATGATGAGTTAATCGTCCTGCCATTGGAAGCTCCTAGTTGAATAATCTGCCCGGTAGTGCACTAATGCATCCTTATGTTCCCCTTAGTTCCCCTTATGTTCCTCTAAGTGCCATGATTTCTTAGAATTATCCATGTCGAGTTATTATCACTATAATACTCTACTTGACAAACGTATTCTAAATCATGTTCTTTCACCATTAGGAAGTTTCCTGAGCGATATCATGGATAAGCTTATGATGCCTTTATGATTCACACTTTTCCTAACATAGCTCTTTTTACTTAGGTGAACACATAACCAGTGGTTGATCTTTTCGAACATCGACTAGTTTAGAATTGTCGGCTAACCCATTTGCACTACTTGACTGCCTTGTAAATCGGATACACTCCTTAGTCCTTTTACGATACTTGAGTATTTCCACTTACCACTGTGAAGTGTCTTTGACCAGGGTTATACTGATATCATTTATTTCTTGCTCATGGCAAAGCAGATATCGGCTTCTAAGACTTTCTAGCATTTCTTTCTTATAGAATTTCATGAGAATATCATAAAATCCTTAGAATTTTCCAGCTTTCTCAAATTCTCTAACAAATGTTCTTAATTGGATGATTGCGCTTTCGCTAATCATATTTTGTTTTATATATAGTCCTTTGGTTGTTGTAGGAAACTGATTCATCTTGGCCATACACTGAGTCTAGGAGACTCTCTTAGGGCTATGAATCTCTTAAGGTTGCGTAATAAATTGGTCATTCATTTAATTACTTGGAGATTTTCTCTTAATAGAGATAGTTGACCAGTTACTAGGTCATTTGATTTGTTGCTTGGATTGTGAATTTGTTTTTAGTATGTTTATTATTTGTGTCATGATGGATAAAACGAAATAGTTTTATAAAATAAAGGAAATCGATAAATCCATAAAGATAGAAACTGTTTGGAAGTTGAATGTCACTCCCTTCCAAAGAAAAGCACAAAACCAAACAAAGTCTTAGCACTAGAAACTAAATTTTACTACTACGAAAACAATAATTAGGCACAAGCTCCCTCTGCAACAGCTCCCACTGGAAACTCGTCTTCATGCAGTGTCCATGTTTTCTTGACCATTCCCCTTCTTTCGAAGTGGACATTCACTTTTCCAGTGTCCATTTTTTCCACATTTGAAGCACTTTCTAGTTTGCTTCTTCTTAGCACCCTTCTTACCCTTCTTAGTTTCTTTCCCAGCAGTAGATGTCGCCTGCCCTTCCTTCTTATTTCCTAATCCAGGCTTATGGCCCAAGGAAGAAGATCAGCAGTTCTGTGAGAGTACACTCCCTTTTATATCAAAGTTCAACCTAAACTACTGAAAACTGTTTGGGAAGGATTGGAGGACGATATCAACTTGGGAAACTGGGTCAATAGTCCCTTCAAATATCTCTATCTCATTGACATAGCCCATCATCTTGAGGACATGGTACTACATATGTATACCCTTCCAATATCTCTATCTCATTTGACATAGATGCCAAAATTTAACACCATGCCATCTCATTAGCTTTGCACCACTTAGTATATGCTTCTTAGGGATGCTAAATTTTTGAACCAGAACCGCCGGAAATGTATAAACTGGAACCGAAAAATTCGGTTCCCGTGGTTCGGTCACGGTTCCGAAGAAATGAAACTGGAACCACCGGTTCCAGCGGTTAAACCCGCGGTTTCAGTCAACACAGTCTACGGGATAGGGCGGCAGGGCTATATATGAAGTTGCAGGCCAAAATAGCCTCAAAATCAAGTTTGTGTCATCGAAGATAAATTGATTGGTAACTCCCAGACGTGTGATTTTAACAAGCAATAGTCATATTTAAGTCCGAAATCCACCACACACTCCCTGATTATGGTATATGTAGTGTAATTATGTCGAAGAACAACATTATCATCAAAATAGCCTCAAAATCATGTTTATACCATCGAAGCTCAATTGAAGCGTAACTCCCCGAGTTGCGATCTTAACGAGCACTACATATATCCAAGTCCAAAATCCATCACAAACTCCCTTCTTATGGTGTACGTAATGTAGTTAAGTTGAAGAACGCCATTGATCTCGACATGCGAAATCCACCGCAAAGTAACCTCAAAATCGAGTTAGTACCATCGAAGCTCAAGAATCGTAACTCCCAGACTTTCGATTTTAACGATCAATATGCGTATCTATGTTCTAAATACACCACATAATCTGTTATTATAGTGTATGTAATGTAATTATGTCAAATAACAGCATAAATCTCGTCTGAATAACCTTAAAATCGAGTTGTACCACCGATCCTCATTTCTAGCGTAATTCCAAGACACGCGATTTTAACAAGAAATAAAAATATATGAGTCTGAAATCTACCACAAACTTCCTTAATATGGTGTATGCAATGTAATTATGTCGAAAAACGACATTGATCTCGTGAAAATACCCTCAAAATTGAGTTTGTACTATCGAATCTCATTTCATGCGTGTAACTCTTGGACTTGCGATTTTAACGAGCACTATGCATATATGTCTGCAATCCACCAAAAATTATGTTATAATGGTGTATGTAATTTAATTACACCAATTGACGACATTGATCTTGTCATAATAGCCACAAAATAGAGTTTTTACCATCGACGCTCAATTGAAGTGTAACTCCCGGAATTATGATTTTAATGAGCAATAATCATATCTAAGTATGAAATCCACCACACACTTCCATATTATGGTTTATGTTACATAATTATGTCTTAGAACGACATTGATCTCGTCAAAATAGACTCAAAATCGAGTTTGTATCATCGAAGCTCAATTGAAGGGTAACTCCCGGAGTTGCGATTTTAACGAGCAATACATATATCTAAGTCCAAAATCCATCAAAAAATCCATTATTATTGTGTATTTAATGTAATTATCTTGAATAATGGCATACTTTTGTCAAAATAGCCTAAAACCGAGTTTGTACCATCGAAGCTCATGAAGCGTAACTCCTGCACTTGTGATTTTAACGAGCAATACACATATCTATGTCTGAAATCCAACACACACTCCCTTATTATGGTGTATGTAATGTAATTATATCGAAGAACAACATTGATCTGGTTAAGATAGCCTCAAAATCGAGTTTTCACCATAGGAGCTCAATTAAAATGTAACTCTCGGAATTGCGTTTTTAACGAATAATATGTATATCTACGTTAGAAATCCACCACACACTCTCTTATTATGGTGTATTTAATATAATTATGTTGAAGAACGGCATAGATCTCGTTTAAATATCCTTAAAAGTTAGTTTGTACCACCGAAGCTCAATTGAAGAGTAAATATCAGAGTTGTGATTTTAACGAGCAATACGCATATCTAAGTACGAAATACACCACAAACTCCCTTATTATGGTGTATTTAATTTAATTAGAAGAAAAAACAACATTGATCTCGTCTAAATAGCCTCAAAATCAAGTTTGTACCATCGAAGCTCAATTGAAGTGTAACTCCCAAAGATGACATAATAACGAGCAATACGCATATCTAAGTCCCGGACTTGCGACTTTAATGAGCAATAGAATATCTACATTTTAAATCCCCCACACACTCCTTTATTATTATTTAATGTAATTATATGGAAGAGCGACATTGATCTCGTCAACATAGCATCAAAATCAAGTTTGTACTACCAAAGCTCAATTGAAGTGTAACTCCCAAAGATGACATTATAACGAGCAATACGCATATCTAAGTTTATGTAACATAATTATGTCAAAGAACGACATTGATCTTGTTAATATATCCTCAAAATTGAGTTTGTGCCATCGAAGATAAATTGATACGTAACTCCCAGACTTGTGATTTTAACAAGCAATACTCATATCTAAGTCTGAAATCCACCACACACTCTTTTATTATGGTGTATGTAATGTAATTATGTTGAAGAACAACATTGATATTATCAAAATAGCCTCAAAATCGTGTTTGTAGCATCGAAGCTAAATTGAAGAGTAACTCCTTGTGTTGCGATCTTAATGAGCACTATGCATATCCAAGTCCAAAATCCACCTCAAACATCCCTATTATGGTGTATGTAATGTAATCATATCGAAGAACTCATTGATCTCGACATGCGAAATCCAACACAAAATAGCCTGAAAATTGAGTTAGTACCATCGAAGCTCAAGAAGTGTAACCCGGACATGAAATTTTCACGATCAATACACATATCTATATTCTAAATCCACCACACACTCTGTTACTATGCTGTATGTAATGTAATTACGTCGAAGAACGACATAGATCTCGTCTGAATAGTATGAAAATCGAGTTTGTACCACTGACCCTAATTTAAGCGTAATTACAGGACATGCGATTATAACAAGAAATAAGCATACCTGAGTCTGAAATCTACCACACACTTCCATAATATGGTGTATGTAATGTAATTATTTCTAAGAACGACATTCATCTCGTCAAAATATCCTCAAAATTGAGTTTGTACCATCGAAGGTCATTTCAAGCGTAACTCTCGGACTTGCGATTTTAACGAGCACTACACAAATCTATGTCAAAAATTGACAATACACACTCTTATTATGGTGTATGTAATGTAATTATGTCAATGGACGACATTGATCTTGACATAATAGCCACAAAATTGAGTTTTTACCATCGACGCCCACTTGAAGCGTAACTCCCGGAGTTACAGTTTTTTAATGAGCAATCAAGATATCTAAGTACGAAATCCACCAAACACTACCCTATTATGGTTATATTACATAATTATGTCTAAGAACGACATTGATCTGGTCAAAATAGACTCAGAATCGAGTTTGTATCATCGAAGCTCAATTGAAGCGTAACTCCAGGAGTTGCAATTTTAATGAGCAATACATATATCTAAGTCCAAAACCCATCACAAACTCCATTATTATGGTGTATTTAATGTATTTATGCTGAAGAATGGCATAGATATCGTTAAAATAGCCTCAAACCGAGTTTGTACCATCAAAGCTCGTGAGGCGTAACTCTCGGACTTGCGATTTTAATGAGCAATACACATATCGATGTCTGAAATGCACCACACACTCCTCGAAAAGCTCGGAAGAAGAAAGCACCAATTCAACATTTTAGGAGAAATCGGATTCGGACTATGAAGATGATGTGTCTCTGGCGGACTCCGCCAAAAGCAAAGCAAGAAAGTTTTGGAAGCAAACACTAGAGATGGATCTAGACTTGATCAGCCGAATCCAGAGTTGCCCCGACCCCACGTCCGCCAGAAAGGTATTAGCCCGACTCAATAAGGATTATCCGGATGGACAACTTTGAGCAAGCTTTTGAGCAGCTTTGTATTTGTAAAACCTTATTTCCCAAATTTATGAGATGATTATTATTTTGTCACATTTTTTTGCTTTTCATATAATTTGTTATATATAAATCATTATGATTAAGCAAATGGTCTAAGGCTTTTGCATTGTAGACTGAGTGGTGATCAGGTTATCACTGA
>JAYDZE010543894.1:0-14242 GCA_034509125.1 Monilaria moniliformis
GTCCAAGAAGATCAATAACCATGGCATTGTACTCACCTTCAACTCCGAACCATCTAAGCTCGGGAACCCCAGCTTCACAAAACAAACTACAGATTAATGAGCTTGCTCTGAAGTTTTCACACCACCAACTACTAACCATGGGAAAAACTCACTTCCTCCTCGAAGAAGCATATACAACTTCGATTCATAATAAAGCTGAGGGTGTTTAGTCTTAACAGATTCCTGAAAGAAACATTTTTTTTGTGTGTTAATAGATCAAAGATACATCAAATTTTAAAAGTTATACGAGAGACCATTTGAGCACAGACAATCTAAATTGAAATATATAGGATAGAAGCACTTTATGAGCAGGTTTCAAGAATCGCAAAAAGATAGATTACATAAAGCACATCATTGATCATATTCAAAATGTAAAAAGCCTCTCCCTTAAAATTATTTTTAATGCTGTTAGAGATTATGAAAAAGGGAATTACTCACCAGCTTCACGGCCACTTCTTCACCAGTTTGTGTATGTGTTCCTGAATGAAAAATGTTATACATACCATATATAACTTACAATACCAATCACCTGAAGCAAAGCTACAAAAAATTATTGAAGATAAGAATAAAAAATAATAGAAATTACCCAAATAAAGCTCCCCAAAAGATCCCCCACCAATTTTCCTCCCCAGCTTAAACTTTCCTCCAATGACGTGATCCATTCTTGATTTCCCAAATGATTAATTGAAAATGAAACTAACAAATAAAGGAAATCAAGATATCCCACGCCTCTATAATCAAAGCAAAGAAAATATCAAATTTCAGTGCACTCCCTTCAGATCCATTTCAAACCCATTAATCTAAATGATAAAGGAAACCCAACAAAGTTCATTCAAAAAATGCACCCACTAGATGATTTTCCAGAAATGTAAGAAAAATTCAAAGCAAAAACAAAAAACACTAATGGGCGAAGATGAATGATGAGCCGGGGTTAAATCAAAAAATTAACGGGATTAAAAAGGATCAGAAAACCCATGAAAAAAGAGACTCTTTTCTACATATTCAGATAAAGAAAGTCAACATCTGGGACTATGAAGACGCTGGAAACGGAAAAGGCCAGAATTTGTTTTGCATGGTGGAGCGAAAAAAATTGATGACAGAACATTGTTTTATTTTTCAAGGCAGCAAAAAAATGTTGGATGGAAATGGAATATGCCGTGTGTAAAAATTTACTTTTAAAAGGGGAATTAGAAATGGAAGGTGGGAAATGAGAGAGAGAGAGAGAGAGAGAGAGAGGAAGGTAAACTGGCAGGGCAATTGGCAAACATGGGGAATACAGAGCAAAGAGAGAAGAAGGTGCAGAAGTAGCACAAAATGATTTAGTCTTTTCATACATCAATTTGGAAATTTGAAATGATATTTCGGAATTTAAAAGTAACACTTAGAAAAAGACGAAAAAGGTAATATACATTAATCCCCTAAAACTTTATGTTAAAAACTTTTTGTAGCCGTAACGACTTGAGCCCCGATAAGCGTCTTACCAGTTAAGAATATCGTTGGGTGAGAATGCAAGGTTAATGTGAATTTTCAATGTATTCGTCGTAAGCAAAATATAGATATATAAATGAAACAGATAAAATAAAAACTTTTCCGTACGTAATATAAATTAATTTAAGCTTTTTATGACTTTGATTTCATAGATAACTCATATTATTGAATGCTAATTTGAATTAATTTTCTCCACTTACGACCCTATGGGTTTGCAACTTTTAATCTATAATTAAAGCGTTGAATACTTTTTTGCAATTATCGTGAAGGTTGGAACATATATATTAAAACGCTAAAAAGACGGAACAAAATCGAATATTTACCGTTTAATTTATAGTCCAAAACTGTATTTCGTTGTGAAAAATTCAAACTGATAATTCAACACACCAATGTTTTCATTCTCATTTGTTCAACTAAATCGACACTGAAGACAAGAATTACCCGATCAACGACAATGGAAATATAAATTACACATCATCTATGAGAAAAAAAATAGACTATATACAACCAGAACATAATTTACAGAACAACCTCACATATGCATGGGGAAACCTGCCTTCACCGAAACTTTTAAGCACAACCAGATGAAGACAGCCCCCACAAAAAATTCTAACATTTCAAACGAATTGTAAACCTCGTTTTACAAGCTTTACTACAGTAGTCGTCAGATGTTATCAACATTTGGTGAATATTATGATTCTCCTGGTTTCGAAACCTCTACTTTCTCAGGTAACATATTTAGAAAGCTTCCCAGTGCAGATTGGTTGGATTCTGAATTTGACTCCTCATCTGTCATAGGTGGTAATAAGATTACAGTAAAATACATATTTCGTGGCGTTTTCTTGGTTAAGATACACGAACGGTAACTGAGAGAAGATGAGAATCGTACTGAAGAGGGATTTGACGGTAGGTCTCTTGGGTTTGGTGCTCTTCTTCTTCAGTTCGGCTGAAAATAGAAAGAACAAAACTAATACATTAGTCTGCAATTGTTAATTCCATATTCAAGGAAAGAAACAACACAAGGTGATAGATGTGTGATGATAATTCAACATGATAGCAAGAGTCAAATGGCATGCGCATATATAATTGTTTTTAAGAGCAAGGGTTGATGAATGATAATAAGTAGGGATGTTGATGGGACCAACCAACTTGGTCCTGAAACTATCCTATTGGGCTATGCGGCTCGAGCCAATCGGGCTGGAATTTTTTTGCCGAGACCCTGAACTTTCATTTTTCTGGGCTAACCCCAATCAGGCTGAAAATATAGAAAAATATTTGTGTTGTGTAAATTGCCTATTAAAGATATCATAAATGGTGCTCCTATCTTATTTTTGATGAATAAATAAAAACAAAAACAAAAAAGAGAAAAGAAAAAGGAAAGGAAAGAAAAGATAATGGTCCTCACCCCCATCAATTTCAGACTATATTGACATCTCTAGTAATAGTGATTTTGATCAAAGTAATAGAGAAACGGCGTACCTATACCAGGAACCTCGTGTTCATTCACAATTTCGAAGTTCTTGTAAGTATATCCCATGAAGTTTACATCCTTGGATGGAAGCATCTGCAGCATGAAAGATAAACTTCATGTCACCATCTATAGAACATGCCAGAATTGAGTTCTAGATTTCAGTAGCAAAAAGGAGGTTCCCAGTGCAAAGAGTTGCTGGAGAAAATCAACATCACAGATATTTAAACCAAACTGCTGGAAACAGTTGTTCATAATGGCATTTACTAACCTTCCTCCAGGGACCTGATTTCGCGCTTGATGCGACTTGATTATCAGACTGCAAAAGACAGTATTACTACACAGAAAAATGACAAGAGCTTAAATACTACATGAGTGAATAACAAAACCTCGTCAAACTTCTCAAAGTTTTGAGTATCCAGTTCACCGTTAACTTCCGGAATGAATGCAGCTTTCATTTGATATAACTTGTCCCACTCAATGCCCTTGAACCATCGGTGAGCCTGGGAAGACGATCAAGAAGTTAAGTTGATAGTTTGTGAGATTATTAAGTAAGATATGAATTTAGCCACATCATAAAGCACCTTTATTTCGTCAGCTCCCCTTGTTCCAAGCCTTTTCTCTACATTACACAACAGTTTACATATAAGATCCTTTGCTTCTGGTGATATCTTTGCCTCTTCAGGGAACTTTAGATGAGTTCTCCAGTTTACAATCTACACCGGAAATAAAAACAGAAACCCTTGAGAACAAGACATTGATCAAACAGATAAAAAAGTAATTAATTGAAGAATTACACGACGTATGATGCTATAAGAAATTATACAGCTAAAAATGGCATAAGTTGGTTTTGATGTGATATTCCGATTCCACAAAGTAATTAAAATACAGAATGGCAAGTGCTCAGACATTAGTTACCTTTCTGCATGTTGACATTGGCTCGTCTGAATAAAATGGTGGATATCCGACAAGCATCTCATACATGATAGCACCAAGGGACCACCTACCACATACAAATTTTCCAGATAGAATCAACTTTGAAAACAAATGTTACGAGAAGAAAAAGAACAATATAGATAACCACACATACCAATCACATTCCATTCCATATCCTTTCTTAAGAAGAACTTCTGGAGCGATATAATCAGGCGTGCCAACAGTTGAATAAGCCTACAGCAAAACATATAAGGAGACTCAAGCACAACTGCATGCAGGGCCTCACAGTAAGCAACTACCGTTAGAGAGCCATTTTATGAGTGGAAGAAGAAGAGAGGAGGAGGAGGCGTGCGTTAGGGCGCGAGAGGAATTAGTAGTTCTACTGATAATTAATTATTAGTTTACTTCTTTCCTCATTCAGTTCTGTTATTTAGTTTGATTAGGATTAGGATTCAGGCCTTGGGCTTGTTGTGCCCAGGCTGAATGGAATAAAAGGGTCTTAACCCTTAAGGGAAAGATCGTTTAGGATTTTAGACTTTTCATGGTGCTTGCACTTGGGACAGGAGAGTTCCTCTATAGTGGGAATTTCTCTTTGGCTTTGTGAACTTCTCTCAGATTCTCAGCTTATATTATTGTACTTTTGAGTTCCTGTTCAATCAATTGTTAATCTCCTTTACTCTAACAACTACTTAGCAAAAGGATTGAAGAGATGAAATCAGCTACATTTCAATATTCAGAAAAGTGGGAAGGAGATCTGTCACTATATCTACCATATGCCACATATAAACTCTGTTAGGTTATTCCAGCAAGGTTCACACATATATGTTATTTATGCAAATTTAAAGAAAAAGTGAAAATTTAGTCTTTTAATTGTGAAATAAATTTGAATGAAGAAAGATTGATAACCAATTCCAGCTTTTTACAGTCAATTATTGAGGACAAAGAGAAGCTTTATACCTTGGCAAGAATCTTTCGGTTTCATTGGTACAAGACTATAGCAATGAAACCAAGTACCAAGTCTATAGGTTTACCAGCTCTTAATATTATTATCATTTTTGTGCTTTTATAACATCTCAACCGGGAACTAAAGATGGAATGAAATCATATCGTGATAGGATTCTTACCAGCATCCTCCTATTCCTCTGCCAGTGTTGTAGTTGCTCTTGTTGAGTGCGCTTTGGTGCCGCAGGGCGGCCATCACTTTGAAGAGATCCACTGTAGTTGTTTCCTACAGTAAAATCCTTTTCCTGAATATTACTGCAATCTAGAGGCTTACATAATCCAAAATCTGACAGCTTCATGTGCCCATTTCGGTCAAGAAGCAAGTTATCAGGCTTGATATCTCTGCAGTATAAATAAGTAACATTAAGTATGGTAACAAGTAGCCATAGAACCATCCAAAAATTATCACAAACCTATGAACATAATTATGCTTGTGAATAGACTCAATTGCAAGAACTGTTTCCCCAACATAAAATCTGGCTTCATCTTCTGTTAATGTGTCTTTGCGCATCAGCAGAGTCATCATATCACCACCAGGCAGATATTCCATTATTAGGTATAGATACTCTTCATCTTGGAAAGAACAATAAAGCTTGACAATGCAATTGCTGTCAACTTCTGCAAGTAAGTTCCTTTCTGCTTTAACATGTTCCACCTAAACAAACAGAACAAGGATTAACAATAGCAGAAGGCTATAAAGCATCTTAGAGAATTGACCACTTGTTATGGTATATTGATCACTACCTGACCCCTACGAAGCATTTCTGACTTCTTAAGCTTTTTCATGGCATATACATGGCTAGTTGATTTCTCCCGGCATACTCTAACCTGCATCAGGACATATTTCAAGTTAGCTATCATGCAAAGAGAAATACTAAAACTATTGCTATGAAAATTAGCATCTTAGCTGAACATAAATGACATCCTATTTCTTCCTATTGAAGAATACTACATAACTGAACAAGTTTGACATGCCAAAAAATGGAGTAATCAAGCAAAACTTGTTCCAAGGGGCATCTAAAAACTGGCATCCTTGTATATGAACTAATCAACAGAAAATATGATGTAATAAATATTTTAACCATTTTTTACGAACACTTATACAAATAGAAGCTCAGAGAGAGAGAGAGAGAACCTCCCCAAATGCACCCTTTCCTATCATTGTTAATGGCTCAAAATCATCAGCACCCATTTTATGCCTTTGAATGCGCATGTATTCTGTTTCTTTTTTCTCAAGATATTTCAAAAGGTTATTTTGCTCTTCTTCAGATACCTCAGCATCAGCCAGCTTTCTCTCCAGCACATTACGCCTGCAATACACAAAATTATTGGTTAAATGTTAGAATACACCAAAAAGAAGAGCACCCACAACCATTTATATTACTCAGTAAGAAATAATAGAATTGCAACAAACATAAAACATTAAGGAGTGTGAAATATTTTCGTAGTTAAAGGTGACAGTAGAAGATACTTGCATATAAATGTACATTTATATGAATCCTAAATATAATTAGATTTTTTTTAGGATATTATTGTGATTTGGCAATTAGTATATGAATTATTTGCTTAAGTGTCAAAAATCTGAAACAGTCAAACAGATAACACCATACTTCGCAAATAAAGCCTCATTTTAGGGTTCTACCACAGACCAAGCATTGAAAGCTGTGGCTTAACTGCAGGAAATGTTATACAGCTATCTCCCATGAGTACTCCGTTAATGCCCCAGCAAGAGGAGCTTGACAGAGGAAAAGGATTTGCAGCCAAACAATAGACAATCAATTCCACAAAGTGGAATGGATGGAAACCAAAAAAAAGTTACAAGATACACCAAATAAAAACAGGCTGTTATGAGAGAAAAAATCATACCGCTCCCTTCGTTCCTCCAGGCTCTTCATCTGCTCCTTGTAGTGCTTTTCGATATATTGCTTGGCAGCAGCTACTTTCTGCTTAGTAGCATTTGAAGGAGTTTCATCATTCAATGGTGTTTTTGAACCTTCTTTCCCATATGGTGTGGGTTCTTTCTTGTTTGAAGTCTTATGTCTTTCTTTCGGTCGGAATTTCCCAAACCAACGCTTAGCAGTTTCCATCTACCTTAACCCTCTCTTTCTCAGAATTGAGTACCAGCTACAAATCTAATGCACTAAATAGTTCTATTTATTCAACAGCAGGCTTCCAAATCATCAGTTACGGAATCAAATCCTCAAAGCATAGACAGAAACCATAACCATTGGTGCGCTGGATAGAGAAACAAATCAAACATAAATCAATCAAAAAGGTTAACTCTATTCTCTATTAGTTAAAAAATCCCTTTTCGGTAAGTCATCAAAATATAATTTGTAAAAGGCATGAAAAGTTCAGCTGATTACAAATCACCCATTTATTAACTAACCCATATTTCTGAAAAAATTGCCTATTTATCCTTCGAGAAAAAATATCCTAAAGTAGAGTAAAACCCAACTAGTAAATGAGCTAAAAGAACATAAGAACAAGAAAACTGATCGGAAGTAAAAAAACAAAAAACAAAATAAGTCAAAAGAGATGCAAATAGATTAATTCAACTCAGCCTCAAATAGTAAGAGAAGTAGAGGTAAAATATTTTATAGCGTATCACATAAAAACTGAAAATAACCAAATGACCAAACGCAGCAACTGCCCCCATTACTCTACAAACTACCAAAATGGAAAAGGATCTTCAACAATCTCACAAATAAATAAAATTTCAAAATCTAATTAGTTATATATCACTGACCACTGTATTCAAAATGTATAGAAACTAATACTTATTCAGGCAAGTTCAATCACGAGCATCATAATCAAACGCATCAAGCCGTCCTACAGCACGATTTTCCCCTAAAACCCCGATTCCCCAGCAAGGAAATCACGGACTCTTACCAGCAAATTCAATCCGGAAAACCGAACACCGCGTGACTCCGTCGTCAACCGCATCGAAACAAGCAAGTGAAAATTGGCTCTATGCGGACCATAAATTGCTTGGGAAACTGGCAAAAGAACACCACCAACAGAAAAATGAAGTTGAAACCCTAACTCTCTAGTTGGTTGAAGAAGTATAAGATTGTGATGGAAACTTTAAGCTGTGGTTGTGGCATCATTCGCCATTAAAAGTTCGAGAGAGAGAGAGATGTAATCTTTCTTTTTCTTTTCTCTTTGTATAATTGCCTTTTTGACCTCAATAAATAATCAAAATAATCTTTTCTTTTAATTTTTTTCTTTTTAAATGTTTATGATTTTCTAATTTGGTACTTCTAATTTCTTTAACATGTTATTAAATTATAATTTGAACTTGACTTAAAATTTAAAATAAAACTAAAAATACAATTTATACCAATGAATATGGTTCACCTAATAATTCATGTCAAATTTTCAGACAAATATAAAATGAAGTGATCCCTAAAAACTAATACTCCCTCCGTCCCATTCAGATGACCCATTTGGGTTTCGGCACATTATTTTAGGAGCTTTTTATTAGGGAGTTTAAGTGGAGAAAGAAGGAGTTGGTGGATGAATTAATAAGGAGAGAGAAATGAGAAGGAAAGAGAAAAAGTTGTTAGTGGAAATAATAAAGAGAGAGAAAAAGTAAATTACTTTAATTAAAGGAAATGGGTCATCTGAATTTGGACAAACTAAAAAGGGAAATGGGTCATCTGAAATGGGACGGAGGGAGTACGACATTATTTAAGAAAAAAAATTACACATATGATAAATTAATTATAAAAAATTTAAAAGTATATACAACACATGCTCCCTCGATTCTATTATAAATAGTCTATTTGATTAAGAGATATATAAATAAAGAAAATTGTATTTTGTATATAAAATAATAGAATGGAGCTAATGTATGGTGAGCAGGGGCAAATGCCCCCCTCGCTTCCCCACACCATTCTATATTTTCACACAAGTTTCCCTATATCTATATCACTAAATGTCCTTCTTCTAACTCGCTTCCCCCGTCATTTCCTAGTGATCATTTTCTGGCTACGTCCCTGAAGAGAGCCAAAAGTAGTATACATGCCACTTTTAATAGACAGAGAATAATATTTTCCCAAATCATCTCTTCACCACTCTCTCTCTTCTATCTCAGTCGCTGACCTCCCTTCCACCACCACCACAGCCGCATGTGGGCTGCCGGAGAAGGCCGCTGTCCATAAATTCAGTTGTTTGTAGATCGAGCTGCTGAAATGGGACTTGAATGTTTGATGTGCCAATATTACAGTTGATTTTCTATGCTTATTGTCACAACCAACCTTCAAGAATCACACGCAAGCTGAATTGCACAAGAAATTATTAATTAAATGAACTGGCATAAGATCACAAATACAATGTAGTGTTTTACATGACAATCTAATCAAACATGTCACAATTTCAGGTGTCGACCGTTCTACTTAGTAATGGAAATGGTATACTGCATGATGAGCAAAACCAAAAGTTAAGCAGAGCAGAATAACAACCTAGTAACAGAGCGAAAGCTGGCTTCTCACCATCAGTTCTGCACCCTCAACTAGCAATGCCCGTATCATTTTACGACATTAGGCTATCTCACCTGCGGAACCTCATCTGGTACAAGTCATGATCAACGTATTCCACATTCACAGCACGACCATCAAATGTACGTCCGTGTAGACAATGTGCGGCCATACAAGCAGCTTCAAGTCTTCTGTATTCTACAATAACAGAGCCGGGCTCAAAGATATGCCCAAGATCCATAAAATCATCATTTCTATCACCTTCCCCTGGAGCATCCAATTGTTTTCTGTCAATGCTATCCAACTCAACATTTACTGCTTCATTTCTCTCTTCTATTTCCAACGCTTCCTCAGAACTCTTTAGTTTTGCATTATGGTCTTCTGATATCAAGTTCTCGGTAGAAGGTTTGTTTTCAAGTTCATAGTTCATCACAGAAGTCGAACTGGAATTATTGCAATTGCTTATCAGCTCAGTCTCTGAAGTATTTTGTTGGTTCCCATATTCTCCAGTAAAATCTCCAGGGATTGATTGGCTTGGGGGTTCTTTGAAAGAAGCATCTTCACCATTGAATGGTACTTCACATACTTCATCTCTTGTAATATTGCCAGCAGTTATCTCATTAGACAAGCTTTCATCAACCACCGTGAACCTAGTTATATTCTCGGGTTCAAGTGATCCACTTGACACATCAGACGAGACAGCAATATTATCACAACTATTTTTTTCTTCCAAAGTTCGAATATTATTCTCCAGTTCGTTTGGGGCTTCTAGAGGTTCTGATTTCTCGAACTCTCTAAGCCCAGAAGTACTCTCACTGGGTTGTTCGACTCTATGGCTCCTATTTGCAAAGTGAAAGTCATACGCATCAGTACAAGCACTCATGTTACTTACCTTATTCAATTCCATGGTGCCAACAGCATTTGTTTTCTTGGCAACATTAATAGATCTCACCATACCAAACCTACAGTGTCAAAGAAAGGTAAGAAAAGCATTTGAGCAACAAGAAAAAGTACACTGAAATCACTAAACCATTTTAGTTATGTCAACCTGGAGCACTCCAGCCTTATATCTTCCAATATTTCTTCTAGCTCCAATTCGGACAATGAAATGAGGTCATCAGGATTGAACTGCAAATTGTAAGGGCATTGGTAAATGGTAATACAATGTTACTTCAATTAGCATTAGAACATGAATTAGAATTGGAAGGAAAGAAGGAAAACTGAAACATAATAAGATATAATACCACATTCTTCAGCTTTAAAACGGTTGTAGGCTTCTTGATAAGGGGCTTTGCATGCTCAGGGATCTCATAAGTTGGCAGTTTTCCAGCATTTTCCTAACAAAACAATGGCCATGATTGTTTGAGAGAAACTTCTAGGCAAAAATAAAACTTGAAGTCAAATGTGAACAAGTCAAGAGAGATAATATACACCCACCAAATCAGGTTCTGGAGTAGCAAGTACTGCAGTTAGGACTTGTCCACCTAATGTCATGCCATTAAGACCAGCGCATGCCTTTGAAGTCACTAAATGATCAACATACTAAGGTGATAAATAATTAGTTTCTCACCACACACAAGAGAGAGAGAGAGAGAGAGAGAGATCCAGAAGGACATTAGTAAAAGAAGTCAAGCTTAAGATGCAGCACTCCCTAGAATTCTGAAAGAGGGCAAACACTGTAAAGACAGAAGACGCAAGAATATTGCCTACTTAGTTTTTCTCTGTGCATTAAAAAACTCTCTTCAAACCTTAAAAATTGTACCTCGAGAAATGCACATGGTTCATTTGTATCACCGACAAACTCAAAGTGGAATGCTTTCACGGGTCCAAAGGCTCTAGCGATCTCCAAAAGCTGGAGAGAGCATTCAAAAATTAGTGAGATACGACATAATAAAACAAAAAGATGTTTCACGGAAAACAAGATTACATGTTAGTTTACCATTCTAGAAGAAAAAAATTTCGATATGCCACCAATAAAAATCTGAAAAGTGAAGCAAAAGCTTGTCAAGAAAAGAGAAATAATGACTGTTAACTAGTAATAGCAGGAAAAGAACTAAAAGTAAGACTGTACAGAGAACCACTATTATCAATTTACATACACTAACAGACACTCCCTGTTGCCTTTTACAAATAGTATAGATTGATACAGCATAATAAATAATAAACAAATCAGAAAACAACCTTATCCAGATAATGTCTAGAGAGGGAGGTTGATCCAGAAGACTTAGCATCCAAATATGAGTGTCATAGATGAAAGTGAATTCTGGATATTTATGATTGAATGGTTCATATCTAATGTGATAGCTAAAGGTTCCAACTCATTCTTGTCAGTGACTCAATAACTAGTTACATTAATGTTCATGAGTTAGTCTCTTTGTCAAAATCAAAGCAAGAGTAAATTCCAACACATAATAAATGAATATGAGAGAAGGAGCAGGGGTTCTGGTGCCACCAACTTAGCAGCTCATCTTTACAGCTCAGAGCTTCGCCCCGACTTAGTTTTATCACTTAAACACAAGCTTCAGACTGATGTTAGCGTTTTTCAGGTCTCCATTATAGATTTTAACTTGAAGCCCAAGCAGCATTTATAGCAGAACACTTATGTTTGATGCCAGAATGAATATTTAACCTATATGAAAAATTATGAATAATATTTGTGGGTGCATGAAGCAACATTTTAAAGCACCTCATGTGATAGTAGAAAGTTATGATGTTTCAGAGCATACCTTGTGGGGTGAATCTTCTACAATGTCACTGATTGAATCAACAACACCCACAGATTTGTCAGAAGGACCAGTCTGCATGAAAATAGGAACTGTCTGAAAACCTGCTACATGGAATAATAACGACAATGTACCTCAGAAACTAAAAGAATATGAAGGAAATATACTGTCTCAAGGGGAAAGTAGTTTTCTCAGTACAATACCGTCCTACAAAGCTCAAGAAGATGAAGTTTGCGTGCAAGAAAGAAAGTAGCACAAAAAGAGGAAAATGAAAATTCATATAGTTTCAGAACAACTTATACACAGAGAGATGTATGATACAGAGCATATTTCCTTATCAGATAATTTATCTACAAATGAGTCAGAAAAGAAAAATAGGCATATCCCATAAGCTTTTAAATGTATGGGTGATGGAAAAACATCATCAGTAACTGATTATTATTTTCTTGAATAAAAAAATGGTACATTTCCCATAAAACATACTCCATCCGTCCACGAAGAGTGTGGTGCAGAGGGGAGAGCACGGGTTTTAAGAAAAATATTTGGAGATGTATTTTAAGTGGAGATGGGTCCACAAGGGGTATTGGGTGTTGGATAAGTATTGGGCTAAAGGTTTATGGGTCCACTAAAAAGTGAAAATAAGTGGTGGGTGTTTTGTAAATATTGATTGTTAATGATGGCAAAATATAAGGGGTTATGTCCTAAAATGAAAACACCACACTCTTAGTGGACGGACGAAAATGTCAATAAGACCACACTCTTTGTGCATTGAAGTTGGGAACCTAAAAAGTGATTAACCCATTACAAGATAATGGTCCTCAATATTATCATGCCTAATGTAAAATAGCTACCCGATTATCAACTTATGGTCCTCACTATTAGCATAGCATGCCTAATGTGATATGGCTAACCTAATCCTTCACAAAACATGGCCCAAGGAAATATATTTTGCAATTAAATGCACAAAATTTTGCCAAATTACTAAATGTGATTCACAAAAAAGAAAAAGAAAAAAAGAAACACAATGTTTCCCAAAAGCCAATAACAAATCTTGAGGTTAATTTAATAGAAATTTCATCCTTTCATCCTGGTCATGAAATATAATCAGTGGGAGCTATAGGACACTTAAAGGCCAAAGTTACAACTTACATCTAGAAAGGGAAAAAGAGAAAGAAAAAGAAGAATAAATTAAAAGGAAAACAAGATTCACCTAATCACCACCCTACAAAAGAGTTACATCTCATGAACATTTGCCGAAACACGAAGGGTTTGCTACATATGATCACGACCAGTGACAGAGAACTAAAGCAATGAAGTATTATATTTAGGAGAAACCAACAACTACATTTATATTCATCTATATATCAGCTCCAAATAATCTTCGTAACAGAAACTACTGTTTTGGGTAGCATAAGTCCCATTTCCGTTATTTTGTACCATCCAAGCCAATATAAATTAAAGTAATGGGGTAACTTCTTGTATGAAAGTAATACTAACATGACTTAAGGAGGCAAATAACAAAGGGAAATGATGTATGCCAATAAGAGGATAGGAATGAGATGCAAGAAAAGCCAAGTACACAAAATGAAGCAAAATTACTTTCCACCATATCAAGTAATAATACTGAGTTTGTGATCTACTTATCAAACATTAGTCATTAGAAAGGAGCTTCATACTGTTAACAAGGTTTATAATAAGAATGGAGAACAGCATGGCAAAGATTCTTACAGTTACATTAGCATAGTCCTTGGGACGCCTGAGTTTAAGGTCGGAACCGGAAAAGGACATTCCATCTAAAGAAAGAGCAGCAGAAGCATCCTCAGGGGTTAGAAACTCTAAAAGAGCTTGGCTCTTCTCCTTATGTATCTGCAGTTCAAAAAGAGCAAGAGCTTGCTGAATGTTTAACTAAAAATGAACATGCAGAATAGATTAATAGATCAAGAAAACGAATGGACACATACTATACAGCTGATACAAGGCTGGGTCCCTTGAACATAGTTAACACCAGATGACAGCAAACGCTTGTTGATGCATTCTATTAAATCTTTCTCAGATGCTGAAACAGGCAAGTTTTCTATGTAAAGCCTCCTCTTAGGTCTTGTCGC
>JAYDZE010543905.1:0-14239 GCA_034509125.1 Monilaria moniliformis
ATTATTTTCAATTACTATTTTTTACCAGAAAAAAATAATAATATCATATTTACCCAAATACGTGTGTGAGATTTGATCAGGGCATGTGTGTATTTAGGATTTTTGATTTGAGAATGCGACTAATAAATTAATATTAATAATGAGCTAGTATAGCAATAATAAGTTAATATTAGTAAAGGCTTCAGAAAATACGGTAGAATTTATATTAGATGGAATACATAAATAAGCAATATTGTAATAATAATAATATATATAATATTTTAATACCATTTAAAAAAATATGGGATAAAACTGTATCCTTTGTTACAATGTTGCTGCGCCACTGCGGGTGGAGAGTTGGGGGTGGGGTGCCGAGTTGCGACCCGCGGGATGGGCCGCACATGCAGTTGAGACACGGCTCATCCCGCATGCCTTCTTCCTCCCCAACTCTCTGTCTTCGCCCCACCGCATTCTTCTTGTTCTTCTTAATATTTTCTTTGTCTTCCTTGCCTCGTCTGAAACGTGGTGACGGCGAAGAACGAGTTTGCGCCACTTCCGCCTTCTTCGCCCCGCTCTCTATTCCTCTCCCTCTCTCTTTTCTTGATAGGTTCATTAGTCAATTAATTAAAATTTGATAGGTTAGTTAATCAATTAATCAATATTTGATAGGTCAATTAATCAATTATATATAATAAGGATGAATTAAAAAAGTAAATAGTGAGAACATGAATAATTAATATATGGTATATTTTGTGGCATGACTATTGTTGATATTTGTTAATCTGTCGTTGATTAACGACACTTCACTCCGTCGTTGATTTTTGAACTTTTGTCGGATAAATAAATGTTCCCCTCACACCCACCACCCTACCAACATTCCAACACCCTCCATTCGAAATCGGATTCAAGCAGATTCCCACCATCTGATCAAGATTTATGTCTTAAAAAGACAGTTCCAGTCGGAAAAACCACGTTACCGGTTGAGAGTCGATTTCGATGATTCGATCAATCGGAATCATCATTTCTCGACCCGAAACGCGGTTCATCCGACTGGAACTGTCCATCAAAGTTGGAAATGCGTATGAAATGTAGCAATTTTTGCAAAATGAACATATATTGCATACATTCTTTGTCGATATAAAAGCTACGATGAAATGTCATTTGGGATAAACTGCGTATTTATAAATAACACAGATAGCTATATATATATATATAACCTAGATAGATAGATAGATAGATAGATACATACATATAGGTTAATCATACGATATACAATAATTTCCAATAGCTTTTCATTCAACCAATATTTTGTTCATACGCTCTGAGTAGAAGTTCCAGCTCCGGCCTTATCAGTTGAAGGAGGCGAAGGCGTCGCCACAGCAGTTGCAGGGCCCGATTTGGACTTCCCTTTTTTGCGACAAATGAGGAATATACTCAAGACAATGATGAGACAAACTACCACTGCTACTCCAATTCTAATCAATATTTTGTTAGATATAAACAACTCCATGCCTGCTTTGTCTATGTTTATGCGACGCTTACACGTAAAATACAAGCCAAATTTATAGAGTGGACGAAATTTGTTGAATGTGAGTTAATAAAAAATAAAAAATAAGTTAATGCGACGTGAAAATGTTTTTTAAAAATGGCCGAATTCGTGGCTTATAATGAGCATTCATTAGCATATATTATCTTTGGTTTCATTTCATATATTCCGTAATTATTGTGCATAATCAAAAGGAACAAAAGGATATATTGATTCACAGTATCAAGAAGCTAGCCAAGAGAGGTGATAGGATATGCAGCCCGACCCACCACAAGTTCGGCCCACCAGAAGTTCAGCCCAAAAACGACAAGTTCGGCCCACCAGAAGTCCACCCCAGCCCAGAAGCGAGTAGCTCGGCCACAACGGAGTTCGGACCAGAGGCCAACAGCTCGGCCATAAAGGAGCTCGGACCAGAGACATACAGCTCGGCATCAAGGAAGGTAGAAGCTAGGCTACAACCGCCCACTACCTCCACTACTCCCTAACCGCCAGCCACGATCCAGGAAACCGCCCCCACGATCTCTTTAACCGTCGAGTCGCTATAATGGCTCATTAATTCGGGCAAAGGCCTATGTAACACTATAAATAGGGATGGTGCTAGACGGAAAAGGGATTGGACACCCTATCTATGTAATATGCAGCAATATTACAATATTCAAACGCTTTGACCCGTGGACGTAGATCTCATTAACGATCGAACCACGTAAAAATCCCTTATGCAATCTCCTAAATTCCTAGTCCATATTCGAATACGACAAACCCGACAAAATAAAATCGATCAGGCATTATCTTGAATAGCCCCGCCATCCACAAAGTGGATTGAGACTGACCAATTAGACTTGGCAAGATTTGTTTGAGACTGTTGCAAAGCACCTTAGATATGATTTTGTACAAGACATTACATAGGGCGATAGGCCTCAAATCCGTACAGTTTTGTTATAAAAATTTAAATTGGAATAACATGTATGTTAAATTAAATGTGCATGGTTGTCTTCTGTTGATTCAATTAAAGTGATCTATTAAATATTTATTTTGGATCATAAGGATATTAATTAATAGTGGTAACAAATGTATAGATACCATAAGAATATTTGTAATTTGTTGAGAGATTGATATTGCAAATTTAGATTAACTATATAAGTAGGGTTATGGTCTTCAAATGACGATTGATAAAAAATAAAATATGTATTACCTTTACAATGTTTTGTACAAAAATCTTGACTTTCTCAGACTATCAATATAGAGTTATCGATTCCACGGTATAAACCGATAATTAATTATACGCTATTATGTTTTTATGTTCTAATAGTTTTCTCATGCGACGTCAACTCAAAACCACTTCAATAATTATTTTTTTGGTTTATAAAATATAAGATATAAAATAGACAATAATTTAAGCATGACAGTCACAAACGATCATCTCCACTCTATATTTAGTTAAATGAGTTTTTCCAGCTTGGGTCACCATGTTTGATGCCCAACATTCATTATTTATTATGCTCAATATCTTGAAAACAAGCCATTTTGTTCTCCATTTGATAAGCCCAATAAATTAAAAATACTAGTCCAACAACGTTTCTTCACTAAGGGACGCAACTTCCATAAGCTTCGCTTCCTTAAATTCTTAGAAAGAATAGGAAATTGAGCTTATTTTCACAAAAGTTCACACAATAATTGAAGGCACATAAAAGTGGGACAATTTGTAAAACTGGGTCTAATTGCAACCGAAATTGCAATAATGCTCGAATTTTGATATTTAATTTGCAATTATCTCTTTATAGATTTAACATATTCCATTTCCAAAAAAATATGAACACATTGAATTGACGAATAAAATAAGTTGGCGTGATAGTCATTTTTTACAATTTTCTTTCGGGGGTCACCACCTAATGAGTTGCAAATGACATAACCCTCACTCTAACCCTTTCTTCTTCCGATTACTGAAAAATACTCTTGTCTCTCTGTCTCTAGATCTCTGTCGGTGCAATGATTTTTGTATCTAATTTGCTTAGAGGGCTATGGGGTAGGGTTTATAGCATTACGGTGACATAACGGATAGAATCCTAATAACTACTTGATATCCATTCTCATATTATCAAAATAATTAATCTAAATTGCAAAAAGCGTACATTAACCTTATATATACTGTTTAAATCTTTATTACTTATTCGAAATCTAAATATCAAATGACAACCAACGCAAAAATCTTTTGTTAAATATGTTTTTTTTTAGATTTCGAATTTTCGATAAATATGAAGGTGGCTTGGTATAACTTCCCATTATTTAATTATTATTTTTCCATAGTTAAGTGCATAGCAGTGTACATAAATGTAGTGTAGCAAGCAGTTGGACGATCGTGGGGCCATGTAATAATGATATAATTATTAAATGATATGGTACATTATTAAATTGTAGAATCAATGCGTTCCTCTACCAAGTTGGTGGTATAGCTTACCAACAAATATTTACAAGGACAGATAGATCGATACCCTACAACCTTTTTTTCCGCTCTATCTTCTATTATTAGAACTAGCAAATTGGACATTGACTTGTCACTGCCATGACATAGTTCAAATATTCCCAAAAAATTGGGATATCAACGTCTTCTAAATAGAAAAGTTATGTGGTTACTCAAAATGTTTCAAAAATCATATTGAAATTACAATTTGATTAAAGTGCACTATTTGGCAATAAACCTTAGATAAATTCAATTAGGCGACAATTATTTTAATGTTTTCTCTAAATTATGGAAATATGGCTTTCCGAGTTTAGCACATTACATCGGTACTTATATGAAATATGAGTATCCGAGTTTTGTAATTAATTATAATCAACAACTCATCTTTTAATATCCTAACATATCTTGTTTCAATGCGTCAATGATAATCTATCGTTTATATAATTGTACATTTATACATACTAGCTAAATGGTAATTATAGTATGCATTCAAACATACATATGTCAAAAATACATAACCTTTGTCATAATTTTGAAGAATTCAAGAAATACGTACGATTCTTATTCTATATCAAAATAAATAATATATATCAAATTACTATATTATAACTCTAGAAAAAAAATTAAGAGTATTATAAGTATATCAAGAAATTTAAGAATATATTATTTTTAATGATAGTAATAAATTGATAACCTGGGACTTTGAAAGCATTGAGCTCTGTAAAGAGAAAAAGCAATATCTATCAAATATCATACTACACATAATTAGCTGTTACACACTTGTCAATTAATATATTTGCATGAGTTAAACACCTCTGACTTTGAAGTATGTGCCAACTCATAATTATCGGGACACGATAAATTATTTCACTTTTTATTTTATTTTTCGAATGAACACATTATTAGATTTTTTATAATTAGTAGTATGCACGTACGATTATCGGGACATAATTAGACAATAAAATTTCTATTAAGTCATATTTTTTGAACTAAAAAAGTTATTCCTAAAAACTAGATTAGTCTTAAATAGTGATCATTTTTAAATAATTCACAACATGATATAGTACAGAAGTACAAAAATATTGATGTAAAGAAACTTTAAATCTACATGAAAAGTTGGAAATATATTTTGGATCAACAAAAAGATAGTTATATAAACAAACTATTGCATACGAAAACTAAAAAATGTGGTTATAGCAAAAAAGAAAAAGTTATTGTAATGGACAATCTTACACAAAATATTTAACCTACTACCACGAAATATATATATATATATATAAATATATATATTTATTTATTTATTTATTTCATATTTATTATTTTATTCTTAAATAGAAGTCTATTTTGTTAAGCGGAACTTAAAAAATATGAATTATGACAATGTAGCATTTATTTCTATTTATAACTGATCTCAAGTTCGGACCATGAATTTTTGTTCTTAAATAGAATTTCTTCCTAAATAGAGTATTTATATTATAGAGATTTTACTATAGTCTATTTTCTTAATTTGAATTATATAAAACGTTTTGTTACTAAAATAACTCTATCTAATATTTGTGGAGATAATATATATGAAACAGTAAATTAGAAGAAAAAAAAATAGAACAATTGTATATAAATTATATTTCTCAAAGAATACCAAAATAATAGTTTTCTTCATATATGTGAGGACTGAACATGGACTACATTCGACAAAGAGATTGGCCAAGCCATTCGATTTCAGGTCAATTCTATCGAATTGAGACCATTTGGCTATAAGGGCATCAACAACCACATGCACTAACAAAGCACTTCACATGCACTATTAATGAGTCTCACACCTCATTTTTCCCTCATAAGTTAACACCCATAACTCAGAGTACTAAAGTGCACTTCATTTAACACTACTCATGAGTCTCATCTCTTATTTTATTTTATTTTAAATTCTTTTCATTAAAAATTAAAAAATTACATAATTAAGATTAAAAAAAACTACAACTACATTAAGAGAGTCTCAATTTCTCTCCGAAACCTTTCAGAAACCAGAGGTGCTTTTTCAATTTCTCCTCGTTCATCTGAGACGTATCTTTGTTGTAGGCTTTGTAATACAAATTCCACAACGCTGACTCATTCGCGTTTTCAAGTACCGCCTAAATACCCTTGAGATCGCCTATTGCCACACTGCTTGTGACCGCCGACTTCCTCTTCACCTTGCGATTAGCCGTCTTTTTTCCAATTGGATGGGTCCTACTCAGCTCCACATCAGCGTTCTCACCTGTGTTGCCGCTCGGAGCGGGTTAGCCTCTCCATTGTTGGAGAATTGGTCGTCGGAGTTGTGCTTCGTTCTCTTCGGTCTGACCGCTTCTCTGCTTCCCGTCCACTTTTTGCAGTGGCTAACCTTCTCCCAAGTCTTCACGTACTTGAAAGGCTTCTTGTTCTCCTTCGGATAGGTAGCCATCGCCTCTCTTAGAATATCCGCCCCACTTGCGCTGCTCCTCAATCGTGACAAGTTGTTGTAGAGGACGCATAAGTTTTCAATTTCTAAATTTATCCTATCGAAATGTGCTCAAAGCATAAGAGACTTGCGCTACGGGGCGCCTCCATAGTGTACCTCATTGTACATTTCGACAATTTTCTCCAAAAAGTCAATGTTTTTGTTGGTTAGTGACGGTTGTATCTTCGCAGCTATCCATATATACTTGGAAGATCCATATGGTTTCCTCCGCGGTGTACGAAGCTCAACATCACGCGTGGGAATATCCACTTAATCGAAAATTTGGATATTGTCGAGACCGAGGGGAGACGATGAACCTTGGAAGGGAGATGGGGAGTGTGTCTGTTGAGAAGGCATTCAAATGAAGGATAGATTATTTGGATCGAGTGCTAGATTGTTTGGATCGAGTGCTAGATTGTTTGGATCGAAGCCTTGTGTTATAATCAACTACTGGAATTGTTTGTTAAAATCCGACATAGTGGAATTAGGAAAAAAAATTAGAAGAATTTGAGATTGATGAGAGAATTTAGAAGACAAATGATAAAAATAAAAAAATAACAAAGAAGAAGAAGAAGAAGAAGAAGAAGAAGAAGAAGAAGAAAAAGAAGAAAAAGAAGATGATGATTTGAGGTGTGAATGAAGTGGGGTATTTATAGGAAGGGATTAGATTTATAAAAAAATCGTAAAGTGTCGTTATCAAACGGTAAAAAAAGAAAAAAAAATTATAAAGAAAATCAAAAATTCAATTTTCTATAAAAATAAAATTAAATTAATAACGGCTCTTTCGGAATCCACGTGCGCTGCCAGACCATGCGCAGCACGCGCCACTTAATTGGCCGAGACCGTCACGCGTGTGGCATGCATGTGTGGCGTGCGTCGCGTGAAATGGCATGCCATCTCGGCGTGCGCTCCCCTCCATGGCACGCCCATAATGTGCGCATGCCGGGCTATGCGCTTTCTTCGTGCATTGCTGATGCTCTAACTTATTATTTTGTCTCTCAAATTTCTTCTATTTACTGTAGATTATTGATTCTGTCTCTCAATTTTCTTCTATTTATTTAAATCAATCCGTCGACAGCTAAATTTACATTCCTAGTTATAAACATTAACTTAGCTAGCGTATCTATGAAGTGACGCGACCTAACTACCTATAGCTACTTGATGAAGTGAAACTCTAGTTACTCGAATAATGGTCATAAATTCCAAACCAACACATACATTATTCTAAAATATTATAAACAAAATAAAAATAAAATTGAAAACATAAAACCTCGGTATGATTTAATAACATCAAAACATTGGTTGTCTCAAAATCAATCTGACCTTATTTATAAGGCTTCTGCCAATTAATTCATCAACAACATCTTCAAAAGATAAAAATAAAGTAATAATAATAGAAGAAGAAGAAGAAGAAGAAATGGCAAATCCCGTCGTCAGTGGCGGCAAAGTGCGCGTGGAAGGAATTCAAACAGTGGTTCCAACAAAGCCAACAGATCCAAGGCAATCACGCAGAATCATGGTTTCACAAAATATGAGCTCCACGGCGGTGCTGCAGCGGCGCTTCCACCTGCTCCTCTGCTACAACAAGGCCTCCGGCGACGACTCCGGATGGCTCGTGGCCGGCCGGATTAAGGAGTCTCTTGGAAGAGCCCTGCAGGACCACCCCTTGCTCGCCGGTAGGCTGCGGTGGTGTGACGCTGATTTGGAGATCGTGTCCAATGATTCCGGCGCTCGATTGGTGGAGAGCAAGGCGGAGATGGCGTTGGGTGGTTTTGTGGAAATGGAGGAGAAGAGAGAAGCTGAAGCTGAGCTCGTTTTCTGGGAGGATGTTCTTCACCATACCCCTCAATTTTCTCCACTCTTTTATGTCCAGGTAATTTCTTTCCTTTATTATTTTATTTTATTTAGTTTATTGTAGGCTTTAAGTTTGCATTTTAAGAGTATGATTTGAGTGTTGTACCCACCGAATAAGTGTTTATGACTCCAATTAAGTATCGCATTTTGAGTAATTTAATGTTAAATTTACTTTTTATTCTTGTTCTTAATGCAAATTTCTTTTGATATATTAATGCAAATATTTATTTATTTGATATTCTATGCAATAATTAAAGAATAGAAATAGTAAATTTATTCGCTTTATTAGTATATTCTATTTTTATTTTTATTTTTGAATGACAGATTGTAAATGACATCATAGCATTTAATGTATATTGATTAGCTATGACGAGCTGTTTCTGTTCATACTAAAGTTCTAAATTGTTAATGCCGATCTAGGAACTGAAGAGCATCATTTCATTTTTCATCGGCAACATATATTTCTCTAATTTGTGCATATAAGTATTCTATTAGAACAATAATACATTTTAAATAAATAATTATGACGTGCGCTATAATTATTAAAATGAGAGATTAGTCATTTTTAAGAGGATCTCATGCCATTCGTGCATGCCTTTTTTCTTTAATTATTATCTTGATACAAAATTACTTGTCCCAAACTCCCCATCTCAAGATATTAATTCATGATGGATGGACTGCACATAGATTGATGTTGATGCTACATCCACTTAAATACCTATACATGTGAATTACCTACAATTAAAATACACACTACACGTCCACGAGTACATGTAATACAAATCAATCTACGATCTCGTCCAACTCAAAATTAAGCATACGTGCGTCCGCCCCTGCGAACATGCATGACCTCCACAATCACAAATTCGTCATTCTACCGCTAATTTAACTCTAGAATTGTCTACATTTCAGGTAACAAACTTCACATGTGGGGGATACTCTATCGGGATAAGCTGCAGCCTCCTCCTTGCTGATCCTTTTACCCTAACAACCATCATCAAGAAATGGGCCAATCTCCACAACAACATAGTTTCAACAAATGAAATACCCAAAATCCCCACATTCTACCTCCCCAATCATGGGCCACCACCCTCATCTCCATCTCTACTAATGGGATCCAACACAACCAAAGATGCTGCCGAGAGTGTCATTTTCATGATCCCAACAAACATCCTCAATTCAGACAACAACATCCACAAGAATCTTGCTGCCTTGTGCGTCGAAGAGGCCGAGCGCGACACCGGCCGGAAACTGGCCCCAAACTTATCCCTGCTTGTCAAGGTGCCCTCTGAGGATGATAGGGTTGAAGTTTTGTCGAGACAAGGGCTGTTAGAGTGTTCAAAACTAGGTCATAGTGTAAAAGGAGTGAGTTGTGCAAGAACATGGGATGAACTCGAATTAGACAGCATTTGTTTCAGTGACGGAAACAAGCCTGTTTATGCCTCGTGTTGGATCAACTCTGTGGTTGATGAAGGTTCTGTTATTATTGTGCCATCAATCGACCAAGGAGTTCAAATTGTGGTCACATTCACCTAGAAATGTGGTCACAAAATGCATTTATTATTATTATTATTATTATTATTATTATTATTATTATTATTATTATTATTATTATTATTATTATATATGTGCTTTCTTTCATTCTATATATATGTATCCTCGATCGATTTATAATTAAAAAAAAATGTTGTGGAGTTATTCTGTTGTGTTCTAGGGTAACAATTTCTAGAGAATACATGTTTAATTTGCAGCACATGGTGAGGTCATGTTGCAAATTAGAATAAGTTTGGATTTTATTCTTTTTATTAGGAAAATTTGTCTGTCTTGTCACTATGGTTTTTTATTGTTATAAGGTATTCTAACATCTGTTAATATAGTATTCGGTGTTGCCCGTCGAAGATATTTTTGATTGTTTGATTTTTCCAATACTAGCAAATTAGTGAGAGTTAACATGATATAAAACTAGTTTAATAATAGTGTCAAAATCTCTAAATAACCACTTTATTTAAGTAAAAGTTAATTCTAATCATACAAATAAAAATAAATTAATTCTAGTCAATTTTATAGCAGAGAGACAACTTTACCCTTTCAATTAAGTTTTAAACCAATTTCTTATTACTTTCAGATTTTGTATATAAATTTTCGAAAATACATATAATAATAAAAGTATCAGAATTTTCACATTTTCTTCTCTTTCTCTTTTCTATCTCTATCTATTTTAATTTTCTGTTCAAATTTTCAGCCGAAATTTTCACTTCTTCTCCAACATATTAACATATTTTCTGTCGGTGAAGAGAACATCAAAAATCATTTTTGTGTCGAGCCCCAACATCTCTTCTGGAAAAGTAAAATCAACTCCATTTTGATATCAAACTCTCCAGAAAAAGAAAAAACAAAAGAAAAAAAAAATTACGAAACAAAAGCTGTACATAAAAGCAAAAAACCATCAGCATATGGTTCAAAAGGAATGGCTGTCCGAATCAAATGGAGTTGGACAGATTCTGTAACGGTACTGTTTTTCAATTAAGGAGAGAGATTTCCGGAGAGAAGGGGTTTATTGAAGTGAAGGTGCATTCGATCTCTATGAAGATAAGCGAGAATTACCGCGCCTTTTCCTACGGCCGCTGCTTGTTGGGCCGCCTCTCGCGCCAGTTCCTCCTGTTCCATCAACGCTTGCTAATTTATACCTGAAGAGAAACGAGACAAGTGTTAGAAACACAGAAGCTTCGCCTCTGCCCTGCCAAAACGGAAAATGACGATCAATAAGTTACCCATCTCCTGGATCCACGGTTTCCCCTCGGAGAGGTGGAAACCAACATACGGATTTTTCGGTGATCGGATCCATCTATCCATTCAGTAATATGTTCCATGCGAGTCAGTAAACCCCTGGAAGGTCGGAAACGGGAGGACCTTCAACCATGTGAGGCCACAGCCAACCCTCAAAAGTGGTGTTCTCCACTAAGAAGGCCATAAAAACCAGACCGAATCTTAAGAGAACTCCCCCAGGCTCGTTTTGCAGGCCCTTCATCGAAATATCACGAAGAGCTTCTCTCCTACGTAAAGACCCACGGATAGCGGAGGTGTTTTCTTCGTCAGGCATAGCCTCACGTTTTGAAGGTATATTCATTCGATTATTCTCGCTTTTATCATCTTCGTCTCAGATTTGTTGTGCTTCTTCGACCCGGATCTAACAAAGTTCTTCTTATTGACAAAAGATAATTGGCGGGGCAAATGGAAAAGAAATTAATTAGCTTGCAACAACTTAGTATATCAATTTAAGTAAGTTATGCACAAGTTAAATAGTAAAAGAATTATCCCAAATCCAACATTGCATGAAATACTACAAAGTTCGTGAACTTTCGATTAGCTATAAGTGAAACGTTAACTTTTGATATTGTTAATTCAATTCACCAACAACAAATTCTGGTTGGTAAAATGACACACTTCAAACAAGGAACACAGGCTTCGGTAATCGGTTGATATGTCAGCACTATCCGACTGAAATTCTAGTCTAAACTGAATCGGATTATTTTTTAATATTTCACCCAATTGAACAGTTCTAAAAGATTTCAAATCAGTCACTACTCCATTTCTTCTGTAAACATGCTTTCACACCCACGCAATGAAATCAAAGAGGGCCTCCTTTGGTACAGTGGGTTTCAACAATCATAAGAGGCCTCTTTCTTCAAACTATCTCAGAACCCTAATCTGCAAAAAATGCTAAAATGAGTAAATCTTTTCAAACGATTATCAGCAATAATTAAGAAATCTGAGACGTATAAACACAAGAATAAAATCAAATTTGAAAAGGATATGTTATTAAGCCTATGATTCCCACAGAGAAACTATCAAATTTAAAACAAAACAAAAAAAATAAAAAATAAAAAGATTTCACAAATAACATAAAAACAGAATATGGCTCAACTCACCAAATTGGGATCTAAATCAACAGAGCCGTATAATTACAACCTCCTTATTCAGCCTTCTAAATTCATGTAGGGCAGGCCGCAGGTCAAGAATTTAGATCAATATGATATTCAGGGGATTGCAGCTTTATACAATCGCCAAAATTAGTATATGATATTTTGGGTCTATATTTCTATATTATTATATGCCTGAAGTTTGTAACTATTAGGGTTCCTCTATGACTTTTTGTCCCTTTCTTTTCTTTTATACTCCATTTTGTTTTTCTCAACAGTTTGCTTGTTTAGGCCCAATAGAGCAAACTTTTTAATTTCGTACTAGCCTAATTAAACAGTTATTTTTTTATTTTATTTTACTATGCTTAGTGGTGTCGTAAGAGGGGCTTTTTTCTAATTATGAATGAAAGTAAGATAAAATTTCTCAAAATGGGAAGTTTTTTTTAATTTCTATAACTAGGAAAGACGCGTTCGCGTCATGCTTCTTCACTTAAATGAAGACGTATTAGGTTGATGTGTCTAGGCCTAAAACGGGGTCATTGCGCTTGACGGAAAGGAAGACGCATGAGGAGCATGCGCCTTCACGTAAGACGCATTAACCTCATGCATTTTCTGCCTTTTATAAAACTAGGCAGACAGTTTCAGACACGCACAATACACAATTCAGATTCAAAATTTTCGTTGTTTCCTCCGATTTTTGGCATATTTCTGGCAAGTTTTGTTGAAATATTTGATTAAGTTATGATTTTTAATCTATTTTAATGTGTTTTACAAGTTATTTACATTGTCATAATTGTAATTAGTTTGAACTTATTTGATTGTAAAATGTATTTACGAAACTAGATTTTACTAATATGTTGGAAAATGTAGAGTTTAGAAAAGTAGGGTTAACAAACAATACCTTATTTGATAAATGTAGTGTTTAGAAACATGCTAATTATGGATTAATTGGGGAATTATGTCGTTGTATGTGATGTTATATTGGGGTGGTAAGATAATCCAGGTTGTTGGTATTGGTATTGCTTAAAACCCACCATATTCTAAAGCATACATTGTATTGAATGAGAATATTTCATATGATAAAATAGTTAAGATAATTTGTGAAATGATGGAAGTAAATATGCATCAGCAGAAAATCTCAATAATATGGAGACGTCTTGTAGTTCTAGAAAATGGATACACATACGCAAGCATGCCACTTGATGAAGAATGCATGCAACATATGTTCAGTGATGGTGTTGAAATAGGTCAAGTTGAATTGGTGATTG
This sequence comes from Monilaria moniliformis, assembly GCA_034509125.1. NCBI lineage: Eukaryota > Viridiplantae > Streptophyta > Magnoliopsida > Caryophyllales > Aizoaceae > Monilaria > Monilaria moniliformis. The sequence continues at coordinate 13,499 of JAYDZE010543905.1, forward strand.
AGTTTGCAACAGTTACTCAACAAGGATTCCTACTTATGAAGTAGGGACGTCTAGGAGGAATGAACATTTAGAGTAAGAGGATTTGGGGATGAGTCATGAATTAAATGTTGGATGTATAAATTTGAGCCACAATTCTGATGGTGAAGACAACACATATGTTAGGGAGAATGAAGCAAATGATAATGACAGCACAGATTCTGGTGGCTTAGATCTGCGTTGTCATTCGTGGGCAGAGGATTTAGACAGTTCTGAACATTTTACTTATAAATCAAATGAAGATTCTTGTGATGATGAGATATTTGCAGTAGCCAAATCATATATTCCGATAGTGCGTGGGGAACAATCAGTTCCACAGTTTATGTATACGTGGTCAGAGTATTTTCGGTCTGTACCTAGTGATGATGGAGGTTATAGTGCACCTATTTTTTATGGTAATACATAAAACACATGATATTGGGATGAGAGTAATCCCACATATATCGACTTGGGCATAAAGTTTGATGGCAAGCAACATTTGAAGACTGATGTGACTTAGTGACATTTGGAAACTGTGCGACAATTCGTGGTTGTGTAAAGCAAAGAGAAAAGATGGCATGTCGTATGCAAATTTTTGTATGGGTTGCAAGTTCGAGCTAGTCAGACTGGGCATAAATGTAGTTGGGATGTTGATGAGTAGCAATATGTTGCTACTTTAGGGGGTCTATTCGAGCTTAAATCGAGCACATATCTACACTAAAAGGT
>JAYDZE010543916.1:0-14236 GCA_034509125.1 Monilaria moniliformis
GCCGAAGGCGTAGATGTTCTTGAAAGGGTGCCGAGGGTTTCGATCGGCATTAACAGAACAACTCATAGTTAAGATTAGGATGATGAAGATGGAATGAATATGATGGTGAGCAAGGCCAAGCTTTGCCATCTGTTTATTTTATTTTATTTTTTCCTTTTTCTCCAACTTGATCGATTGGACTTTTTGTGCTAGTGTGGTTGGTTCAAGGTTTATATACATAATGAGTGATGGGATCCGGGCGCTTTTTTCTTCATGTAGGCTAATCTACAATAAAAGTTTCCAAATTGGGAATTTTTTTTTTTAAATTCCGAGAATGGGAAAGACGCTAGATGATCTAGCGTCTCAACCTTACACAGCAAAACGACGTCGTTTCTGGTTAAGTGAAGACGCTAGCTAGCGTCTTCAACCAAAACGCGGCGTTTTGGTTCCAGCCTAGAAATCGAGCAAAACGGCGTCGTTTCTGGTTAAGTGAAGACGCTACCCATTCTTAGAAGTTAAAAAAAAAAGTTTCCACCTTGGAAACTTTTATTTTGGATTGGCTTAGATTAAGAAAAAAGCCAGGATCCGGGCTGGTTAAGATACATATAAAATCAATGCTGGGTGATAATTATTTGTGATTCATCTACCCTTTTGTTTTTTTTATCGTCATAAGTCAAAACCATCACATTAATTTCTCGATGTGAAGGAAGATATGACATTCCTTAATTTCAACTGTTCCGAGTAAGAGTGAGACATTTGTTTTGCATTTTGGTGTATCAGTTGTGTTTTATTGTCCAGTTTATTATTTTGATAATATTATTCATGAAAATAAATTATTAATATGATCAAACATTATTATTATTATTATTATTATTATAATAATAGAAAATCAAAAGAATAAAATTAAAAGTGTTCAAAGAATAAAATATAGAAAATCACTTTATATAAAAAAGAATGAAACTTAAGTTTGTGGCTCAAAAGTACTATTTTTTATATTTCAACTAAAAAGATAAGCTCTCATAGATTATATTATATTAATACAAAAATCATACAAATTAAATAACCACAAAATCGATATAGTTCAACAAATATTTAAACAACACAAAAATTTGCGTAAAACTTTTTCATATTCATCGACCATTTAATATTATATTTTTTTATTTTTAATTGTATTTAGTTGTGTTTAAATTTTAAAAGTAATAAACATGAACGGATTGAAAATAGCGTAAACCCAAATCTTGACTAGGGGAGTACCTTGACGAGGTTCGATTAGTGATAAAGGAATAAATGGTGGGAATGGACTGATTCGTCAGAGTAGTTGAGAAACATGTTCGTGCCTTCCTAACCTGAAATTGGGGGCAACCAATTATGACATGCATTGGAACTCCACTCTCCAACCTTAATCATTCAACTACTTTTGACCTAAATTTATGTGCTAATAATTCAAAAGCTTTTATCACGATATGCATTAAATTATATATTCCGTGTTCTATATATATACGATCCAAATTTTTGCAATTGAGAGTTTCAATTACAGGAGAATAATGCAACTATTGTCCCCGGTATCATGTTGGGGAGAGAATAATTACTATTGGCCTACGTATATATCATTTATTGCATGCGAATTATTAGTATACGTTGGGGATTTCCGTTAGTATATATAATTTTCAATGCATGCGAATTATTAGTATACGTTGGGGATTTTTGTTGCAGGAAAATTATATTTTCGAATTTTATACTTTTAAAAATTATTTAACTATAAGAAATATAGGGATTGGACACCTATTACGCTAGGAATCAACTCTACTTGTCCGATCGATCCATACTCTATGTAGAGGAGACGTTTGGTGGAGATAACACCATTTGATTTCAACTTCCAGATAAGAACCCTTATTACTCTTTTGCTTTAGTTTTCGTATTTGCTTTTTAGTTAGCTTTTGGAATTTGTTTGAAGAACCTTGCAAGTTTAGTTTTCGTTTAGCTTTTGTTGGATTTGAGCATTCTAAATATTTGCATGTTTACTAAGCTTTGTTTCTCTTTAAATTTCTAGTTGCTCAGTTTGTTCACGTAGTCCCAGTTGTTTAGTTTATTGAGTCAGTTTGCTATTTCGATTTTGTTCCCATCTTTGTTGTTTATTTTAGTTTCCTCTGTCGCGCTTTGAGTCGTTCAAGTTGCCCAGTTTATTTCTGTTTTTCAACCTGCCTAGTTTAAACGTGCGTTACATATATCTACTTTGTTACTTTTAGTTTAGTTTATATTTTTGCTTTCTCGCTTTAGTTAGAAATAGTTAAGTTTCTGATGCGTTCAAATTGCCAAGTTTGTTTCCTAAATATCTAAGTTGCCCAATTTGCCTCTCTAATATAGTTCGTTAATTTTGTTGGTTTTAGTTTGTTTTGATAATTAGTTTCCCTCTCTTTATAGTTAGTTTATTTTCTGTTTTCTTCCATCACAATGACTTTAGGCAAATACATAACGAAATTCGCATTTCTCGTGGGATCGACCCCGCTCTTACCATATACTAATTCAATAGTATAGTGGAAAGTGGGAAACATAAAAATCACCTGATCTGTCACTCCAGGCACTCCTATAAGGTGAAGTGACCCCTTTATTACACAGAATATAATGACTCTGAAACATGTTGACATTTGTTCATTTCAATGAATTGTCAAATAAAAAGTCAAGTACAAACAGTTGAAGGATATGTAATTTGTCAAAAAATAAAGAAGCCATTTGAAAGGCTGAACCTTGGTGCAAGAGTATTGGGATTATTTTTTTGAACATAGGATTCTAAGAAACTTCACCAATACCTACCGAAGTAAATTAGCAAAATGTAAATTAAGTAGATGACGGAATGAAGGTAAAAGCTACAAAATATTCATTTGTACCTTCAGGAAGTTACAGGTGTCATGGTGATTGTCAAGCTACTTGAGGTCTGGGAAGGGATGTTGAAGAGGGTATCTGTAAACCGCCTTAGTTTCTCAGTAAAATTAACGTTTCTCCATGAGCTTCAGTACTGAACATTCCATTAGAACCATACTTATCGTAAATGACGCAAAGAATGGGCATCAGGGAGACCTTATCCTCAAATCCATTGCATAAGATTTTCCATCCAAAATCTTGCATTCCTTTAGTACAAGCTCCAGTTCGAAATTATAAGCTTTAATTGCTAATATATGACACCAACAACCAAGAAATATATAAACTATAAAATCCCTATGATCTTTCATGGTGCAAGCGCAGAACTAGTCATTGAAGAAATAATGCTACAAATTGTGAAACAGAGACTACCTTTTTCATTAGCAATAGAGACTAGCATTGCTAAATGGTCAGTACTTCCATATTAAATCACAAGCAGAGTATTCAGTAACAAAACTGAGATATATCCAAATGAAATCACAGATCAGTTGCGAAGTAATCCTGTGAAAAGATGGGGCAGCATTTAAATAATATTAATGCTGATTAGTTTGCTCTACCGTTACTCAGATCAAGCAGATCAAAAACAGCACGCTGGGCAAGAATGTTTAGGAGTAGAAATGTTAATTCACAATCCATCTTCAACAATATTATTTACAGAAGATGACTGACAAATAAGGTTCAACAGCTACTCTCTAGATGTCCATTCGGACATCATAGAGCAACAATTTCTTACTAGTTTTAAGAAAAGTCAATTAACAGACTTATAAAGTATGCTGCTCCGTGGATCTAACTGGCATTAAAACTTGAAAGGTTTTTCACTTATTTGTACATACACATTTCATGCAATCCATGGCTGTACTACAGATCCATCTTAGCTTATTTCAATTAAAACTGCAAAAAAGTTGAATCCTACAAATTATTCTGAATGTATTGCCTGTCTTCATAGAGGTTACATCACTAGAATTCTAGCCAGTAAAGTGCATTTTTTTCCATGGGAAAATAAAAAAAGATATGCACAAGCACTGCTGCTAAAACCATCATCTGCAAAGACTCCACATACAACTGCATAAATTAAACTTCTCCACTGTTCTAGGTTCTAGGATAATGAAACAAGTATCTCAGATTTTACCCAGAAAAAACCTACTTCCACTTTATATTATACCAAGGAGGGGATCTAAATCGTAGTACAACTAGTAATCAATTGAAATTTACTTATCATTGACTCGCTTAAACAAGAAAAAAAAAACATAAAATAATGCTTCTATCCTAGAATATATACTATATACATCACTATCATCATCCCTATTCATTCGAACCACTCTAGATTTGTATCGTAAGGGAATATCAATGGTTCTTCATAACGTAGTTTCTAACTTCAAAACTGCTCAATATCTAGTGAGTTTTAACTGTAAAAAGCTTCAAAGTTGAGGTACCTGTTAGCAGAGAAGAGTTTCAGATTCGTAACCGTTAAATTCAAGGACACCATCAAGCTCAGGCAACGTAAACTCAATGGGTTTGTTTTGCTTCAGTATAATGGCACTAAAGACGAAACCACTCTTCAAATGAACATCTTGATAGATGACCATCTCGACAACTAATACTGATAATTTGAACTTCTATATAGACCTTAAGAAAATATGTCCTTCAAGAACCATTGCCTAACACAGACACATGCCATAGTGTATCTTGCATCACAAAAAGACTTATTTGTCGTCTTTTCCATTTCATTGGTAGTTTTAATCACTTTTATACAAAATAAGCATAAAACGAAAACCAAGTTTGCCAGTCACCTTCAACACAGTCACCAGAATAGCAACCTTATGAAATAGTAAAGATCTTCATAGACAAGCAGCTCATAGAAAGCAACAAATAATAAGGCAAGTTACTTCTGAATCAAAATGTAGCAATTGCAAGTAGAATCCCAAATCCTCTCAGAAAAAGAAATACATGGTTTGTTCATGTAGATAAACAAATACAAGTAATTACATCTAGATCCATCCTGTTAAGCCATATTTTTCTGCCACATTGTACATTACTAATTCCCCCCAAACATGGCCAAACAGATGCTCCCCTCCAATGCCAAAGCTAAGAGCCCATGAAGAAAGAATTGTTGTGAACAGGAGGAAACCAATTGCTGATCCAACAAGATCTGTATACAGCAACTATAGCTCAATAACTAGCATTTTGAGGTGCTAAAACAAGAAAATCATCAAAAGACTCGGAGGGTCAAAACTTGAAATGATGAAGAATAAGCTTTTATCCTTATTAATATTTACAAAAGGAAAGAATTGTAAACAACTAAACATGGGCATTCACATAAAGTGGGTATATGTAAATGATTTTCTATATGCATCTAGATATGAGCTTTCAGTATACAAGAATTACCAAGACCCAAGGTAGCTCTTTGAATAGGCAAATCTGTGCTAAAAATTCTCTAACTCTAAATTTGTGAGATGGCATTTTTATTAGAACACCAGCATAAAAAAAGATGTGCATTAAATTCCTTTAATGACATTAGTATCTAAACCAAGCTCACTTGTTTTATGAACTAAATACTGTATCAAAAAGAAGAGAAACTTATTTTTTTAAAGAAAAAAATCAGATGAAGTACGGGAAGAACTTGATCAATGAACCGTAGTGAATCCAGCATCTCGGGACTCAGCCTACAAATCAGGACCGTAATACAAAGCAACATATAAGGCAAATCATGCCTCATTTCATATGACCGCTTCATCTTGGTTTGATTCTTTATGTTAGTTCAAAGTTGTCAAGCTTGTACTACATTCCTTAGATGCAACAATATAGATCTAACAACCAGCAAATTCGTTCAAATTCGTGATTTAATCTACTGAAAATAAACCTAGAACAATATAATACACAATTAATCAGTACACTAGCTGAAAAAATAAATAAACCTATAAAATAAAGAGATATTTACGGCAGCAAAAAAACACTTACAACGGCGGAGGCGCGGGTGAGATTGATGAGAACGAGGGTGGCGGAGGACAGGCCAGAAGTAGAAGCAGCTAACCGCCCACAGGAAAGGCAGGCACAAAAATCCCAATTTGAAGAATCTACGGGCGTAGGTTAGCGAATCTTCATGAGAGAGGCCGAGAGGGCCGTCGATCGTGGGCCATTCGGTCCGCACCGACCTACTTGTGGACGATGAAGCCTCGTCGGTGGTAAGAAGAATGTTCCCAGCGGCGGCGACGGGGAGGCGATTGGAGAGAGGGGCCCCAGAATCGTCGTCCATGGCACAAAAGTTTTGGTAAAGAACTGTTGCTCGTTCCCTAGATAGGCTGATGGATCATAAATTTTGATTACTATATGGCTTTGGGAAACTAGCGTGGCCGTTGACCGAATTATCTTACGACTGACGGCTGAGTGAATTGTCAAAATTATTGGTTTATGATTCAATTGATTGGATCGGTCAGACTACTGGTCGGACCGAAATACTGTATCAAATATATATATATATATATATATATATATATGTATAGTTGTGTTTATTTCTAAACACAATTCTATTGCATAACTAAGACTATATTATGACCATTATATTAAATAATCGGACCGTTAATATTACACCACGTGTCAATAACGTCAATGCTGACGGTTTTATCAACTTATCATTAATTTCAGAAGTAGGTAATTAATTAGTCAGCACAAAGATATGTATCAGTATACTACAATACATAAAACAGTAATACCTTTGTATATAGTATCAGCATACGAAATTTGTGGGGATTATCTTCCTATTATATAACGTGTAATTATAGTGTGTAATTAATTGCTTTACTTAATATGGAAAGATTTATTTTTGATATGTTTGTGTTTCCGAAATTCTTGGAATTTTATTTCCAAAATAATGATTTCAGAAGTAAGTAACTAATTAGTGAGTACAAAGATATGTATCAGTATACTACAATAAATAAATCAGTACATCTTTGCATATAGTATCAGCATACAAAATTTGTGGGATTAACTTCCTATTATACAACATGTAATTATAGTATGTAATTAATTGCTTTACTTAATATGAAAATATTTATATTTGATATGTTTGTGTTTCCGAAATTCTTGAAAATTTATTTCCAAAATAATGATACATATCTTCCTAATCAATATTTGTATTTTTAATAATATCTTTCCGTATTTATGTTTTATACCGATATAAATATCATTGTATATTGATAAAATCCATAGTGTATAATGATAATGTGAATGCATTGTTGCTGGAGAATTTCGAGCTTCATCTATCTTTCCGTATTTATGTTTTATACTAATACAAGTATCATTGTATACTGATAAAAGTCATAGTGTATAATGATAATGTGAATGCATTGTTGCTGGAGAATTTCCAGCTTCCTCTAAAGATTTTGAATGCTTCGGATGAAGACGACGATTGAAAGGATGATTTGTAATGTTTTGAGTGAAGATGATGATTGGTTTTCAAAATAAATTATGGAATAAAATCGTGGGATTTGTTTAGATTGGTCAATCCCATGATTTAAGGGTCTTTCCTTAAATCGTGGGATTTTGTTTACAGTTATACCCTTTTGCTGATAATTTCGTAACTGTATGCTGATATACACGTGCAGTAAATCAGAGCCATTAATTTCTTAATCTAGCGGTTCATATATAGTCTTAGTTAAGCATCTAAGGGTAAGTTTCACCCTAACGCTTCTATATATATATATATATAGAGAGAGAGAGAGAGGGGTGTGATCATATCCGAACCAATTCTTAGATCTAACGATACATTTGAACGCCACGTGTCATCCATGGAATTAACATAAATAAACGAAAATGACATTATGGTAATGTTATACATTGACGGTTATATTGAATCCATTTATTTTCGGCCATAGATTTTAATGACAACCGCAATTTTTGGGTATATGATTAATGCATTTATCTGTTAATTATAGCACCAGCCGCAACAACCCTCATTCTCCAAAAATTACGACATATTGTGACAGCAGCAACAACCCTCATTCTCCAGAAGTTGGTGCTACAGCCGTAACAACCATCATTCATAATTTTTTTTGACATATTGTGCTCCGACACATCGCGTCATGGCTTTGCTAATAAAAACCCCTGAAAGAATGGAATCCGACGACGCGTCAGAAGGTATTTGACGCTATACTATATGCTCGATTAGTCGTCTAATGTTCGGAGCCGTCTGCCTGATATGTTTCATCTAATGATACCCATTGGGACATTTAATGATTGTTTGTTGGAACAACTAATGATAGAGAGTTCAATTACAACAGAATCCAATTACTAATAGCATAGAACATCATTAGTATAATGTTTTGCCCAATATCGCAATTTAATTATCTGATTTTTCACAATATATAAAATTATCATAAATCACATGCCTCATAGTTAAGTTGCATCTTGCTAAATTCGAAGTTGTATATTTTCTGTATACTGTGTAGGGTTGTAATGATATATACGGGACCCGATAATGATACTCTAGTGCATGAATAATGATACACCACATCATTTTTGTTTTCTGCGTATACTACCGTTAGTCTACATCATTAATCTCAATGGAACGTATCATGATACGTAGTTAGTAACATCATTAGTTAAAAATAATGTCTTATAGAATCTAACACCTTTTAACTAGGTAGACGATATCATAAAACAACATTATGCTCAATATGGCAGTTGAATAATTTGTTTATATACACCATATGTCACGTGCCTGATAGTGATTTTTTTTTTTTAAAATTCGATGCGGTCTACATGTGCATTTATTGTATACAACTCTAAAGATATACATTTGGGTCATGTAATGATTATTTTAGTTAAGAACTAATGATATTCAATATTTATTAGGATTTTATTGTACTGTGAAATTATTACAGAGAACATCATTAGTATAATGTTATCTCAGTATCGCAATTGAATAATTTAATTTTACACAGTAGAAAACATTATCATAAATCACGTGGTCAAGCTTCGTATTCATTGTATAGAATCATAATGATATATACGTGGACCGATGATGATACATTTGTACATGACTAGTGGTACAGAACACTGACAATAATCTTTTTTTTATCCTTATAGTTGCGTACGTGCCACGATGCGCAGATGAGTTTAAGCCTAAGATTGGTCAAAAATTCAAGAATCCGATAATAGTTTTTTCAAAAGGTACATGAAGCCTCGTTCCAATCTTGTTGAATTTATTATGAAGTTCAATCATGCATTGGATCACCAAAGAAATGAAAATGCAAGATTGGATTATATGGACTCTACTATTGTGCCGATTTTGGCAACAGAGTTGTCAATTGAGAAACACGTAGCTACGTTTTACACGGACAGTATGTTCAAAACCGTTCAAATAGAAATATCGGAAGCATGCTTCAATTGTCGTGTGGTGGATATGTCGATTGACTCAAGCATGGAGTTGTATAAAGTTGTTGACAGCAGGCGAAGCACATGGACGGTTACATAATGAGATTAAGAATGACTTGTACTACTGTGGGTGTAAATTATGTCCGAGGATTGGCATATTGTGCAGCCATATAATATTTGTTTTAAAAAACAAAGATGTGAAGTTGATTCCATAGAAATATTATGGTTCTAGGTGGTTAAAGTCGACTCTGGTAAAGGTTGTTCATGGTTACTCGGGTGATGGAGTAGAAGGTCACGCTGTAATAGATGAGAAGCGTAAGACTGTGAACAAGTTGTATGCATCATTCTTTTGTTTAGTCCAAAGAGCTGGAGGCAGCATTGATCATATTCACAGCCTTACAGCAGCTATTGACGACGTGGGGCTACAAATATTTGGTGAATGTTCAATATCATCAATTACTCAAAAGAAGAAGATGATTGAGGACTTTTATGGTGCAAGCAGACCGACTATCATTGAAGTCCATCCTCCGAATACAGTAAAGTCAACTGGATCTGGAAATCGGTTGATATCGAGAAAAGAGAAGGCTGTGAGAGATTTAAATAAACATGTTCGAAGATGTGCGAAATGTAGTGAATATGGTCATCATGATGCAAGAAATTGTGACAAGGTAAAAGAGAAAAACATAAAAGAGAAAAACAAACAGAGATCTGTAAATGAAGATTAGAAATGACATATTTTTATCTGGTTCTTTTCGTCATTAAACTACTTCAAAAGTTTGAAGTACACAATGAATTATGTTTTTTCCTTTATCGTTAATACTTTGCCCAGACTTTCAAATTCCCATAAATCATTATCCTCTCACAATTTCATCATTTGCATTAACATATCAAATCATTTTTGTCAACACTATGAAAATAAAAACTTTTATATGTGATAATCATTAATAATATAGATTTAATATCATTTACGTAATCCTTCGTGTATGACGAATTATGTATGGTTTTGATCGTTGGTTGACGGTCTACACATTTATATGAGTATAAATCATTACTATCTTACAATACCATCATTTTGTATAAGACATAGGATCATTACGGGCAACATTATGAATATAACTACTTACATATTAGATCATCACTAACCACGAAAACCGCAATATGACGAATAACATCATTTCCACCATGTGTATCTTCATATTTAATATACGTTATCATAATTAACAGCCATAATTATGTATGAAAATCCCACCAAAATTGATACTATATCTGTTCATAATTAAGCAGCCATACACTATGCTAAAAAGTTTGCATAATTATCTAACTAACTGCATCATAAGTAGTGTCTACACTTCACTTCCGAACACCAACCCTATTTATGCAGTCGCTTATAACCCTGTCCATGTCCACCACCTTTTTCTTGTTTGCATTCTGAAAATGAAGTTGCAAGGACTTCTTGTTCTCGAAGTAATGGTGGTTCATTTCGGCCGCCAACAAAGCCTTGCAATACCTAGCACACAATGTTTGCAGCACTCTCACACTCCTACTGTTGAGACCACAATTCCAGTCCTTCAAACCATTCCCCATGTAAGTCTCCATGTGGCGCATTAGGTAGACACCACAATCCTCTTCGTTTTTGGAGTTTCTCCATGGCATGCGAAGAATGGTAGTATGGCCTTTCTTCAACATGCCTGTTGTCTTCATATTATTCCTCATCCCGATAAGATTACAAAACAAGGCTGTCTGCATTGTCCACAACAAGAAAGTAGATATGTAAATTGAATAGGCGATGACAAGTGAAGATAGATACAGTAAAGTACGAATTAACAGAATCACACCATAACCAATACTCGAATACGTCGTCAACATGCATATACAGTATCATTTTACAGTTGATCAAATATCATTAACTTTAATTCAGTGTATGATTATTTCTATTATTCACCTAATTAGACATCATCAAACATTATCATTTATATTACACATGTTAATCATAATCATTACTTATGTTACAAAGAAGTCATTATCACGGACAACAAAGTGAAGTACAGGCAAAAGTCATACACATATTTATCATTATTTTACTGTTATTATGTATTACGTACCAACTTTGTCGTGACATCGCTGTATCTGTCAGCGAGAAGAACTTTATCGCCAACCTTTGAATTATCAATCACCTCGATCTTTCCAGTGCGCATACTAAAGCACACTAAATAGTAGTGTTCCATTGCAAGAATAGGAAAGAATACTTGTTTTGCGACGTAATTAGATGTTAAAAGGGAGTACTATGTTTGGTGTATATTTTTGTCAAAAGAAAACTGGCATTAAATATCTCCATTTGAACCCCGAGATTGCACGTCACTCAACATCCACTCTGGCACAAAATTCCTTATATGTCTTATTGAAATCTCATTTACCCAGGGTATTTACTACTATGTAGTTCTGCAGATAACATCAATCTATGTCATTATATATAATTGGTAATATTGGTTCCGAAATAGTGAGGTTGTTTTAGCTTACTGTCGTGTATGTGGTAAAGAACACTCTAGTTGGCGATGAGGTTGAACGGTACTCTTCCATATGGTTCATGTAGGAGCTCCATGCGTCAATCACTCCAACTGCAATATACACTCCATGCTCCACAGTGTGGAATTCAGACTTCGTTACTTTGACTACATCATCATCGTAAATAATCTTGTTCCTGAATTTCAGTAATGTATACGGGTCAGTAGATTCAAATAATATGTCGTTAAAAAGACAAATAAAACATTGCATATATCATCAACACAATTTATGATGTAGCGATGAGCTAAATAAATCTACAAAATGAAGATATATTACTCGTCAACATCCTTCGTGCCGATAATCCAGTAGTATAGATCTCTCTCCTCGTTGTTCAACTTTGCAGAAATACTAACAATTCTTTCATTGTAAGGCGATCGGAGAACATGCGATGCTTTCAACACTGATCTGCTCCTGAGAGAATGGCCTTCAGTCGCTGGCTGCACAAGTGACAACAAACATTACTAATATTCTATATTATTACAAAGACAATAACATTCTATCTTAATACAACCACCTCTTTTGCTGCGGCAGGATTGTCCCCCAAATCGGTAACAACACCACAATCAGCTCCAACCAAAGCGTCCTTTAAGGAATATAAAATGACCAATATATAAAATAAAGATTTTTAATATCAAACAACATAATAATATTTAATGTCAGTTATATTTACCTCAACGGTTTTCTTAACAATTAAATCAAGATCAACATTGTCAAACTCCTTGACGCACTCATCAACGACTTTTTCTTTGCCCTTTGAGAGATTGTGTTGATTCACACAGACATCATCATTCCCAATATGAAATTGGAACTTGATATACTGAATATCATCATATACTGAATAGTAATTGATATTATCATTATCAATGTTCTATTCAAACAATAACGGAAATTTAATGTATGTGATTAACAAATACACCACACTATATCATGTTAATATACACATTACGTTCTTTCTCTTATCCTTCTTACAAAAATCATTAATTTTTGTAACTAACCCATTGTTTCGGATACTATAAATTATCATGTATACTGCATAGATGTATCATTAATCAAAACTAATTTATATCATTATTATGATAAACAAACGGGATTTTACTCTTCTGCAATTTGGGACCACTTCTCTCATTAAAACTTGACATTAAACAGGAGATATACAGACCATAACTATCCACAAATGAAAACAACTATTTCTACAAGCGATATACACCGGAACACAACTTAGACAAATTCAGAAATTCTGCAATATTCAGAAAGCTGGAGACTTCAGATTAACTCTCATGAGATATCAAGCTACTGATAATCGGCAAACCTATACCAAGACTGGTGGAGAAACAGACTTGGTATTTGCTGGTTCAAACAACTACGCTAATGGTTACACCATTACACAACTTATGTTATACCGTTCAACAATTACACTGCCGAACACCAACCGAAAAAGGTATTTGTTAAGTGAAATACAAATAAAAAATTCATTGCTTCCCAGAAATGTAATTACCGAAACCATAAAATGAAAAACAAAAGTTAGAACACTCAATTTTATACCGACTACACTAAACAATCTGTTTCTAGTTAGAAAACTAAAATCAATTGCAGAATGCAAGGAATTTTCACTATTTCTAACTTCTAGAAGACGACGACCTGCCTTCTCTCGCCGTACAGGCTGTCGACGACACTCTCCTTTTGTTCATTTGCAACCGGTGTGTTCGTCGTCGCCGCACGGCCTGCCTTGTCTCTTTGCAGTTTCCGATTACGTAGATGGAGTTCAGTCGTCGGAACCAGGGTTTGCAACGGAGTAGTAAAGTTGTTACCGTATCGATTTGGAACGTCAAAGTGATGGGATGTGGTAGGGTTTGTGCAAGAAGACGATGAGACCATATGTGAAATAAAGACTTTCCTTTCAATAAATGTCTCCTAATGATACAGATTCTGCAGATATATCGGTAAATGAGAAATGTGCAGATACTGTATCTATTACTTCTTTTTTCCCGCCACCTTACGTAATTACCCGCTAGCCATATTTTCGCTTGCCCTTTAATGATGCACAATCGACGATTTAATGATGAAGTTTTTCGAACAATCACAACCATCAATTTCGAAATCCTACGGTATATATTAATTCTTAGTTATGCATTTAAGATTGGTTCTTATTCTAACGCACCCCTATATATATATATATATATATCACCGATATCATCATCATCATCATCATCATCATCATCATCATCATCATCATCATCATCCTATGGACTGTATTGTATAATGTCGTAATTCAGTTTTATAAATTATCATTGATTTCAACTATTATCATCATCATCTCTTGTCATTTTGTTGAAGCTCTGCCCTCGCCTTCATCCAGTTCGTCGGAGCTTGTTCTGTTCGCGGTGCTGCAAACAAACAAGACGAAGCC
>JAYDZE010543927.1:0-14235 GCA_034509125.1 Monilaria moniliformis
TTCATATTTCTTTTATCTAAGAAGCTTGCATTGGCTATATTTTGCAGGTGAACTCGCTCGTGTTGGTGCAGGGTAATTTTGGGCCCCCCAGTGCCAAAATCCTGGCTTCGCCACTGACTGTACATGTGTTCTATTTTAGAATTTCATAGTAAAATGATGGAAAAATTCTTACTTTACCCTAGTTAACATTTTTTTTTTTTACTTTTTCAATTTTTCCATGCAATAATAACTAGGGATAAAAATGACCCATTCCTTGATATACGTGTGTTTTCACCGCAAGAGACACTTATTTGGGAAATGGAGGGGTAATTAATTTAGTAGTCAGAGTCACATGATAAATAAATATCCCAGTTTTGATGTGAATCATTAATGTTTCAGATAGCATCGTTTTACGATATGGACAGTTGGATTAGCAGAATTATTTTGTCCATATTCCGACATCATCAAATTAACATGCTGTGATGCATAAAAACACAATCAAAATTTGAAGATGCTCATTAAAATTAAGTACTTACGGCCAACAAGGACTTAATTTGATCTCGTGAGAGAGTTGGCAAATCTGAATCCTTCTTCTCCTTATGCTCCAACACGATTTGCAGAAAATCCTTCCTTCCCTCATTGTTCAACATTGCTCCACAAAGCTTCTCATGTTGGCAGATGAACTCCTCGAGTATTTTATCAAGAGAATCCACCACTTCTCCCATTTGTTTCTCCACTCCTTGCAGATCAAGCCTCGATAAAACTGGAAAAAGATCGGAAACATTAGGTTTCCCGAGCAGATCACTAATCTTGGAATTGAGTATTTGGAACTCAGTTCCGAGCCCCTCTCTCTCCTGCCCGGAATATTCCACTCCGCCCCACATAAGATTCATCAGCAGACCGACTTCAGTTTGAAACACGAGCTTTCCGAAGGCGACGGGCCGTCCGATTTTCTCGTAGACCGATCGGACGGCCTTCCTGATCTGGTCCCTCCGCAGCTCGCGCGACGCGTCTAGGCCGCCGCCGCTCTGCGTCTCGCGCACCAGCACCTTCCTCATCGCCCGCCAGCTGGAATCGGGGGGCGAGAAGACGAGGTCCCTTGCGCCGCGGCTGTAGGTGAGCGCTGCCACCGTGGCGTCGCGGTGGGCGAAGATGTGGTCCTGATCGCGGACGACCTGCTTGACCAGGGAGGGAGAGGTGATGACCACCGCCAGTTTGCTGCCGAGACGGAGCTTGTAGATGGTGCCGTATCGGTGAGACAGATCGGTCAACTGTTGGAGCATGTTGCTGCTGCTCATGAAAGGCAGATAGCCGAGGACAGGGATGCCACGTGGCCCCGGTGGCAGCGGGGGAGTTTTTCTAACATGATTTGATGAGCAAGTTTTGTACCAAAAAATGGATGCTAGTACCACTGATACGACAAGAGATCCCAACATAATTGGATCCATCATCTCTCTACCTCTCTCTCTCGCCTCTCTCGATCTTTCAACTTTAGAAAGAAAAACTAGTACTTATATAGCGTTTGGTGTCGAAAATCTTGGACTTTTCCTATAATTTTAGAAGAAGACAAAGCAAAAGATATGGTTAAAGTCAATTTTCCTATTAATAGGATTAGGGCTTATGTAATTAATGAATACTATAATCAACGCAAGATGCCTTCCTAGTTAAGTCCCTTTGTATATAGAAGACATATGAAGGAACTAAATTTGTAACAGAAAATTATCAATCAATACAATTCTCTCAATAAGTTCTAGTCTTCAATAATGTCCTCTAACCTTCATCCTCCTAATCCATGTTTAAATATAGATCAGAGCAAGTTATTGCTCAAAATTGGCTCAGAAAAATATCATCATCGCCAAATCTTTCCCGGCCAAACTAGCCATCACCCCTTCTCGGCCAAAAAGGGCCTAAATCAAATCACAGCTCCGGTAACAAATCAACTAGCAAAAGATGTTAGAAATTTCCAATTCATCAAACCCAAATGATTTGCAAATGCAAATTGCTAACATGATGTTAGGATTCAAACTAGACAAGAACAATTATCTCCTCTGGTCTTGGCTAATGAGGATAGCCATTGGTGGCCGAGGAAAGTCCAGTCACCTCACGAGAAGCCCTCCTCCACCGCCGACCGATGATCACACATTTCTCCAATGGGAAGAAAATGACTCAACCGTGTTCTCGTGGATTATACAGAACATGGAAACAAAATAAGTGAACAACTTCACACAACATCAAACCACAAGAGCTCTATGGAAAAGCTTCGAGGTGACTTACGGAAGTGCGACTGATCCATTACAGATATACGATTTGGAAGTTCAGGCAAACAAGGTAGTGCAAGGGCAAAAAACTCTAGGAGAATTATGGAGCGAGCTTCATGGGATATGGATGAACATCGATCGCCGTCAACCTAATCCATTGGGATGTTGAGAAAAAGATGTGAACAAATACCAAAAAATTGTAGAGACACGGAGACTCTACCAATTTCTCGTCGGCCTCAATGACGGGTACGACCAGATCTGATGATAAGTTCTCAAAGAAACACCAAATCCAACAGTAGAAGCTGCATTTGTGAAGGTAAAACCAGAGGCGACACACTTACAAATTCTCAAACCTGTCGTGGTCAATACTGGCGGCGGCTCGGGAATCGGAGCAGGGCTCCTTGCACAACAACAACAACCTTAGAGTCGGAATGATAAGAATCCGCCGCTACCTCCAGCCCATACTGGAGCTCCACCACCGAATGAAAAAGATGAGAAAGCCCACCTCATATGCCCACACTATGGAAAAGCAAGGCATATAAATGAGCAATGCATTGAAATCATCGGCTATCCGGAATGGTGGGAAGATAACCGCCGGAAACAGGGGGGAAAAAAAGGAATGGCGACAGTGGCTCTCGGAGGCGTCCGTGATGGTGGGCTACACGATGGCCTCCTACTCCACACGAAGCCACAGGCGACGAAGAGGCCAAGGCACATAGAGGAGGCGACGAAATATGGATCGGTGGTGATGGACAGAAGATGAAATGAGGTGGCGCATTGTGGGGCTAGGGTTGGAGAGGTTGCCAAAGAGGGTAAATGTAAAGGGATGGTTTGCAACCAGTCCTCCAACTTCTAACCCTACTCAATATAACCCCTATGTTTTGCACTTAATCCCCTCCGTATTTACTTGTTCAAATTTACTCCCTCAAGCTTTGATAAAACACGCTAGGCACCCCCAAATTCTATTAAATTGTTGGTCAAAACCCCAGAATTTAGTCAAGCCTCAAACTAGTCCCTTAAATAGTGAAAATTATTTTAGGGTCCTTGAAAATACCTCAATTGCGTGTACTGCCCAAAATAGGAGTGATAAGAGTAGGGGGTGAATTTTTTATTGCGGAGCCACGGACACAATGACATAATGCTACTGATATCCTAAAAGTTTTTAGAATCTCGAAAATTGCATATTCGGACTGCTAGTGGCGAATTGACACCTGTTCAAGGAGCAGGATCAGTAAAGATTACCCATCCTTGAAAATATCTAATTGTTTATATGTGCCTTCATTATCTCACAAACTTTTGTCAACTAGTCACGTCACCAAATAGCTCAATTGTACCCTTGTGATCCATCCCCATTTTTGTCTCCAACAAGATATCAGGATGGGGGAGATAGTTGGGCGTGGCACTGAGAGGCAAGGACTGTATTGCGTAACAAAGGACAAATATGCTAACTCACGGGTTTACGAATCAGGAGACTTGACTTTGGCATAGACGGCTTGGGCATCCATCCACTGGGTATCTCAAACTCCTATTTCCAAATGTAGTTTAGTCTCAGTCTATGTATTGTGAAACATGTGTTTTGGCTAAGAGTCATAGACAATCTTTTAAGCCAAGTAATACTAGGACTACGTACATTCTTATATTTGTGGTCCTGTACGCACTTTTAGTAGTCAAAACTTCAAATATTTTGTAATTTTCGTTGATGACTGCACTAGAATGACATGGCTCTATTTCTTGAAACACAAATTTGAAGTTTACCGAAAATTTATTCAGTTCTATACCATGATTCAAAACCAATGCCAAACCACAATTAAGATACTTTGATATGATAATGGGAGGAATTCGTTAACTCCTCTATGACTTAATTTTTCCAAAAAATGCATTGTCCATCAAACCACATGCCCACATACCCTGAGCAAAATGGAGTTGCTGAGAGAAACAATCGAATTCTCTTAGAAATGATACGAGCTCTCCTTATTGAATCCAAAACACCCAAATCCTTCTGGCCTTAAGCCCTAGTTACCTCAGCTTACCTTCTTAATCAACTTCCCACCAAAACCCTCAATCTTGAAACACCCATTGAAGCCCTGTCTCACCACATCGTATTTTTTGATGCTCTGTATTTGTTGTCCACATTCTCAAGCATGAACTCACTAAACTCTTTCTATGTGCTATCAAATATGTATTTGTTGGCTATGGAGTAAATCAAAAGGGTTACCATTGCTATGACCCCAAATCTTGTCACATCTTTACCACTATACACTGTGACATCTTATAATCTGAATACTTCTACCATACCCACCTTAGTAGTCAAGGAGAGAGAGATAGTGACTCCAACACCTTAAGCTGGCTGCCTTTGCCATCTATGCCAAGTCCACAACCGCATTAGAACCAACATGAGTTAATTAACTGTCCCGTTGTGCAAACTCATGAAACAGAACCACAGTCCCTAGACCTCAATGCTCCCTTAACTTCTCCACCACAAATGATATTCGAGGTAAGGGATCATGACCCAACTGTTGGTGATAATATTTTTTAGACTAGCCTATCTCACAGTGTTATTCTCGAGATAAGAGAAAATATTGAAGTCATAGCTATTAATGGAGATACAGGGCAATATGTGCTGCTCCCAAGAAGTACCAGGGGGATTCCTCCCAAGAGATACACCCCAAAGAGAAGTTTGAAAAAATCCAGATATTCAATAGTCATCATCACCAGGGGGAGCCTCACTGAAATGGCAAGGGCGTTTGAAGTAGCGTTATATGAAGAAGAGGTGATCCCACAGAGTGTGGATGAAACTATAAAATCAAAGCATTGAAGGGAGGCCATGCAGAAAGATATGGATGCCCTAACTCGAAACTGCACATGGGAGAAATGTCAATTGCCCGAAGGGAAGCGACTAGTTGGTTGCCGATGGATCTTCACTATCAAGAGAAGACCAAATGGATCTATCGAGCGCTACAAGGCTCAATTGGTGGCGAAATGATACACTCAGACATATGGAGATGACTATTTGGAGATGTTCTCTTCGGTAGCCAAGATGAATACAACCAGAGTTCTACTGTCCATTGCAGCCAACAAAAATTGGCCGCTCCATCAGTTTGATGTCACCAATGTTTTCTTACTTGGCGAACTAGAAAAAGAGGTTTATATGGAAGCACCCCCAGATTTTGATGAAGGATTCGTGACAAGGGAGGACCGCAAACTGAAGAGGACGTTGTATGGTTTGAAACAATCCTCGAGAGCGTGGTTTGAGAGATTTATCATGGCCATGACATGATACAGGTTTCAGCAAAGCAATTCATACCATACTTTGTTTCTAAAAAAAATAAGGTGATCACATTACCTGACTAATTATATACGTGGATTATATGATTATTATGGGTGATGACGTAGAGTAGATCGAGAGGTTGAAGACAAACCTATTCACGGAGTTTGAGATGAAGAGCCTTGAAGCCTTGAAATACTTCCTTGACATTGAAGTCCTTAGATCATCCAAATGGATCTTTCTATGCCAAAAGAAGGATACTCTAGACCCTCTTGCAGAAACATGGATGTTGGAATGCAAACCAGTTGATACTCCCATTGCTGTCAATCATGGACTTCAGATGGTAGATAGAGCTAAGCTCGTTGATCGAGGTAGATATCAATATTTGGTGGAAAAGTTGATCCACCTCTCCCACACCAGACCTGACATTGCCTATGCAGTTGTGGTTGTCAGCCAGTTCATGCACCGACCTCAGACAGATAGATCACTTGTAAGCTACCCTCCGAATTGTAAGATACTCAAATGGTACCTTTGGGCATGAAATTTGGTTCCAAAAGTATGGACATCTAGAGATACACGGATACACATATGCAGACTGGACAAGCAATCTGGTGGATAGAAGATTGACAGCTGGATACTTTACCTTTGTGGAATGAAACTTTTGTAACCTGGCGAAACAAGAAATAAAAGGTGGTAGCACTCTCAAGTGCTGAAGTTGAGTTCAGAGGAGTCAAGAGTGGATTAGCTGAAATACTGTGATTGTGGAAGCTACTTAGCGAGATCGGGTTCTCCCCATCCCAGATCTATCAGCTATACTGTGATAACAAGAGTGCTATCAATATCTCATAAAATTCAGTTCCACATGATCGGACCACACACATGGAGTTGGATAGACATTTCATCAAGGAAAAGATAGAGAGGCGGATCGTGAAGTTGTCTTTATCCGATAAAAAGACCAGCTTGCAGATATCCTAACCACAGCGGTAAATTTCAAGAGTTTTGTCGAAGTTCTTGGCTAGTTATGTGTCAGTAACCCCATCACTTAACTTTAGTGGAAGTGTTAGAAATCTTGTACTTTTCCTACAGATGATCTTAGAAGAAACAAAGCAGAAGATATGGTTAAAGTCAACTTTCCTATTTTTACAATTAGAACTTATGTAAGTAATGAGCACTGTAATCAAGACAAAAAATTCCTTTAGCTAAGTCCCTTTGTATATAAGAGACATAGGAGGAACTAAATTTATATCAGAAAATTATCAATCAATACAACTCACTCAATAAATTCTAGCCTTTAACAATGTCTTGTAGCCTTCACCTCCTGATCCTTGTTTAAGCATTTGGTTCTTCTGAAAGATGGTGGATTTTTTTTACAGCATTTTGAGTTTTGTACACCGTCGGTAACAGCAATTGGGAAAGGCCAGTTTCCGTTGAGAATAACGTGTGATATTAATCTCATTCTAGATGCAATTAAATACCTCATTATTTACTCTAATGAGCGGAGCTGGCTAGCTTTTTTATTTATATCAAAAATGCAAATGGATAAACAAAAATCCTTCCACCGATGCTTGAGATCCAGTCTACCAAATTTAGTCTCCCACTTTGTGTTCCACTCATGCACTATAAACTTTTTTTTTTCATTTATCTTTTTTTCTTCAGTTTTAATTTTGTATATACTTTGGTGTAATTTCATAATCATGCATCAACTAGAATTTATTCCACCCACTTAATTAGGGCATCTGATTATATTTTATCATTTAATTTTAATGCTTCATTATCAGGGTTGATAAATCCAAAAATAGGGTAAATAAATATTTGAACTTAAATTTTTAAAAACAAAACTTAAGTACGATTCATAATATTATAATAAATTTTATTTTATTAAATAATATTGCAAAAGTAACGTATATAATAGTGGGATACAGCAGCCCATAAAAAATTATGGGACACTATATGTCATTTTTTCTTTTTCTTTTCTACTGCAGGAAGAGTGTTTATACATAAGATCTTCGCTGTTTTGTGGTCCTCAAAAAACCCAAATCCCAAATTCTTAAATTGTGGTCAAATGAACCATTTTTTCTGATTGTCCAAAAAATAATTTCATCTAATTAATTAAAACGGTTGGGCTCTTCCAATTTAATGTGAAAGGGCGTTATTTGCATCTCGGAGATAACGTGGGCCCGGCTAACCAGCGCCAAGTCCAGTCGATGGTGGTGTGGCGTAGCGTAGGTTTGGGCACACATGGCTTGCATGCCTGGATATGCATACATAAGATATTTTCTTATACTTAGGGAGAAGGGAGCCATGGGATTTCAATTCTCGAATTCGTTGTTTGCAGATGCACTTTTACATTCCGTCATTAATCTCAATTACAATTCTAAATATTTCTTCGCTTTGCTTTATTTTAAATTACATATTATCTACAAAAGGTTTTATTATATTGAAGATTATGATATAAGAAAAAATATATAAACTATTTCATATTTTACATAATTATAATAAAAATGATATAATATCACTTTAAATTTGGAATTATTTTTGCACTATAAGTTATATTGTGAACACTTTTTAAGTATCAATTTTATATTAATGGTGGCCCCTCCATTTTTGGGATGATGGTACACGCTATTCTCAATTGAAAAAAAGCAATTAATGTTTTTCCATACAACAGCAACTCCGGCGACGCACTCAACGATTTCATTCTCTAATTTCGGAAAATATGGTTGGGGGATGGGCTCCTCTATTTCTTATCAAAGGGCCTTTGTGAAAATAAAATATTTTTTATGGAACAGTATATTGTTGGGTAATATATCTTATCATTTGTCTTTGGATGAACTAATACAAAATCTCTTTGGTTATATTAAAAATAATAAATATATAAAGGTAAAAAAAAATACTTGGGAATAATAGATTTTGGGAAAGAGATAACCAAAAGAGTTGACTGATGTGAATAATGATGAAGTAGTGCTCTCAAAAGTCAAATTCAGGTTTGTATTAAGTTTTGGGCGTCCTTTGATTTTTGTAATATGAAGATATAAAATATCAACATATATAATTAACAAAATGTATGTCAAATAGCCAACTCATTCATTCAACTAAACCCATACGTGAACAATGACGTTCTTTACTTCTCTGACTTTTATTTTTTAATATCATTCTTTTTCTTTTTTTTTTATCCATCCACAAGGTTTACATATCAGTCCCTTTCCTCATTTTTATATCAAATCGTTTCCTATTTTATTTTCTTGGATATTTTTTAAACGTTTAACCAAATTAAGAAGGGCATTGCTATTTTTTTTATTGACTTTCATAAAATATAAAAACATACTCATTCCATCCCATCAATTATGGCTCAAAAGTTTTGGGTACGAACAGTTAAGATAGGTGTAAAAATATATGAATGATACATACTCATTATTTCAAATTACGTGAGTAATAAATATCTTCTAAAAATTAAGCAAACCATAGTTTATGGGACAGCTGTAAAGAAAAACAGGACATAAATATTGAGACGGATTAAATTTTTTTTTATCCTTTCTTATTCTAATTGGGTGGTTTGCAATTGAGCGTCTATCTTTATCGTATTATTATGTTGTACTCTGAAGAATAATCGAATTCTATCGTTTTTTACAAGTTAAGGCGATTACCATTTCTCTCAAATGCCATCTTCCCTAAAATTCACAAATTCATTAATTTCTTTCGATTTCTGGATCTATTTTTTTTCAGATAAATAATTGAGAGCTTTTCAAAATCTTAAAATAATTATTGCTGCATCGAGATCGAGATCTTAAAGTTGCAGTGTTTTATTACTTAGAATTACTAGTTTTAAAATTATTTGACATTACAATTTATAAGTACAAAATTAGATTAAGTGACTGTAAGTTACTGAACTTTTAAAAAATAAACAAACTTAAACATAAAATTGTGTCAAACACAATTTTATCATATAATTTCGACACATTTACATCTTTAAGAATGTAGAAAATTCATATATGTATCATCTATCAAAAAAATTATTTATAAGATTGTCACTAATTACCCCTTGAAATATAAATTAAAGATGGTGCTCATATATATTCACGTACACTAACAATATTAAGATTTTAGACAAAAGACAAGAAATTCAAGAATACAAATAAAAAAAAATATCAAATTCATATAATGGCTTTTATGAAACATAAGATGTATGTAATACAATAATTTGTACATTAAATGTAAAAGAAAAAAAATAAAAATAAATAAAATAATAATAATAATAATAATAATAATAATAATAATAATAATAATAATAATAATAATAATAATAATAATAATAATAAATAAGTTCGTTGTACCTTACCTCAAGAATGTCATTAATTAATTTTAACTGATCTGAGATTGTCTTTCAAATGTGTTGACTTGTAACCTTCACGTTATTAGCGCATCGACCTAACCAACTAAACTAAGAGCATTGAATATGTGGTGACAAAATAACACGTGATCTTATAATAATAACAATAACTATAAAAATACGATACTGCATAATTAAATACAAAATAAATATAAAAGGCCTCGCTTGTGCAAATAGAGATGTCAGTTCAGCATGAAACTCACGGGCTCACCCAAATAACTCGCTAAATTTAGAGGATCAGGGTTGAAAATTTCTAATCTGATAAAATTTCAGATCGATTAGCCCGCAACCCATATAAAATTTACCCGAAAACTTAATAGGTGACCTAGATGCAATTATTGCCTAATCTCCTGTTTTTTTGATAAGCTGAAAACTCTCAAGTCACAAGAGTGACGAGTAAAGATCCATCACGCCAGACACCACGAAAATAACGCCTAACTACACTACAAAACAGCTCCTACCAAGTCTACTCAGCAGAAAATGAAGCAAAACAGAAAGGAAACAGCCCCAACAGAAGGAAAACAATCCCAACAACCATCAGCCAGGAGTAAGGAAAAGCCGAAAAATAAGAAGAAAAAGGACAGCAAACACCTTATCTTAAGAAAAAAACACCCACAGTTAAATAACCTTCCATTTCAGCGAGCGATAAAGAAATCCAGTAGTATGCCATCGATCATTCATTCCTCAAAATCAGCAACTTCTGAAGTCCTCATGTCCCTTCCATCCTCTAATATATATCATTGAAACTTCAAAAAATTGCTCAAGCTTTGGATGTTGGTGAAATTGAAACAGAGTTGGGGTTAAATCAAGAACTTGGTTTGAAGAGGCCTGAAGACACTCGTTGGAGTTCTCATTACAAGACTCTTTTGAATTTCATGGACTTGTTTTCGTACTCACTAAGAGTAATTTGATTTTATTTTTATGACACAACTATTGACTACTATATTTTGGGTACACTAACAATTTGTGTCTTGCTCTACAAAGAAGGGATCAAGATATTATTAATATTATGAAGCTTGTTAACCAAAGTTCAACTACAGAAAATGAGGGATGATGGATGAGAGATTCACTTGAACAAGGTAATCCTATATTGCAGTAATAATGACATTGATGTTCCAGATATGGAAGCTTGTTATATCCCCCAAGGAAGATCAAAGCGTTTCGTTCAACAAGTTTCATATCTTCATCATTTTCGAGTTGATGTATTTATAGCTGCAATTGTTTTGCTACTTCAAGAACTTGATAACCGATTTGATGAGGTCAATATGGAGTTGATCAGATGCATGGCTTGCTTCAATTCTAAAGATGGCTTCACTTCTTTTGACAAGGAAAAGGTACTCAAACTTGCCATTTTTTATCCTTTCGAATTTTCAAACATTTATTTAATGGCTCTTGAGTGCAAACTTAATATATTTATGGAGGATATGAAAAGAGATAATGACTTTCAAGATTTGCAAGATATTATTTCTCATTTGATGAAGCATGTTGCAACAAAGAGAGATGTGGCTTATCATCTTGTGTTTTTTCTTATTAAGTTGATTTTGATTCTTTCGGTTGCTACTGCAAGTATAGAGAGAGTGTTTTCTGCAATGACCTTTGTGAAGAATAAGTTGCAAAATAGCATGTGTGATCAATCTTTGAATGATTGTTTGGTTACTTTCATTGAGAAAGATATGTTTCTACAAGTATCTGATGACGATGTGTCAATCAATTTGAAGAAATGAAGACTCGTCGAAAAACAAATTAGATGTTATGTAATTTTCTTTTGTATTTTGAAATGTATAACTTTAAAATATAACAATGTTTCAAAATGTACTAGTTTTATCATTTATGTTAATTTTTTACGTGCTATGTATTTATTTATCGTACAACTCGCACCCCCAAATTAGAAATTCTGGATAAGCCACTGAGCTGTGCAGCGGATTTCTTGGTGAATAGGGGGCATTAGACCCCTGCTCTCACTTTCTTTGATCTTGATCCAACGCCTCCCTTTCTCAAGGCATTGGTTAGGATGGACCAATTGACCCTTGATCTTGGGTTACTTGATGTCTTGGTGTTTGTTTCTTGAGTTTGGTCACTTTTAGGTCACTCCATTATATTCTTTGTTTATGTGTGACTACTTTTGGGTCATACCTTTGTGTGGTTCAATTTGATTTTGGTTCTTGTAGTGGTGGGCATGCTTCATTTGGTGGGCATGTCCTTCTTGTCTTTGTTGTTTTCGTTTTAGTTTAAGGTATGTCCCAACTGGGGACATACTCTCACTTGGTTGATGGTCACAGGTTATAGGATGTGAGCAAGTCCCACTTGACGGGCTTGCTGCTGTTTCGTTGTTGATCCTGTTTTGTGCTCTAGAGTAATGTCACTTTTGGGCACTGTTTTGTACAAACTATTGATGGTTGGTTTTTTTATTTATGATTTATGGACATGTAGGGTGTCTGCTAAATCCTCGCTCTTAATGGTTTTTGTTTTTATTTTAAGAAAAAGATAATATCTTATCTTGGTATCAAAGACGACATGGACCTAGCATGGAGAATCCCAAAAACACGTTTGATATCCTTTCTCGCAACTTCATTCATTTGCTTAGAACTTTACACTCTTCGATCTTGCGGGTGCAAAAAGCTCTTTACGAAAGATGCACATTTGAGGTAGATTCTGTTTGCTAGGTAGTAGTCTTGTGTGTATTATTGTGTCATTTATAGAGTAAGGGTTCGGCGGTCCAAACCCTTGTAGAGCGTCGTTGAGAAATGGTGATTGCCCACGCACATTAATGTCATTGTTTAAATCCGCAATTCCAAAAAACTGCATTGCCATATCCACAAAATTTGAGAAGCAATAGCTTCAAACATAATAGTATGTTTCTTTATATCACGACGAGTGTACTAGCTTTTTCACGCTATCAGACAATTCTTTCATTCTCAATTGAAGTTAAAATTTTACGGAAGAAAGTTAGTGCTTTTGTGATTCGAAGTTGGGATTTTGCAAAGAAAGTTTAGATTTAGAGAATCGAACTTGGGATATTTAGTATTAATGTTGGACATTTTAGGAACAAAGTTTGAACCATAATATCCAGAACAGGATCGATTTTACAAATCACTATTCATTCTGATAAATTTTTGTGTTAGAAGAAGAAATTGTAGGATATAGATAAAAAAAAATAAATAGAAATCGTGATTATCTCAACAGTCAAATTTTAAAAAAAAACGGTAGCATTGAAACGGTCAAATTATGTGTGTTGTGAAGATGCAGCTAAAATTTATACAATTATTCATCTTTTTCTTATGTGGCACTCGATTTTTTGAATTATGTGACAATTTATAAAAAAGTATATAAGAGAAAGAAGAAAAAACAAAAAAAAAAAAAGATGAAGAAGAAAGAATGCATCGATTTGCGAGGAGAAAAGGAAATAGAGAAAATAAAGAAAAGGGAAAAAGAAAAAGAAAGGACAAAAAAGAATAAGAAGTTAAAAAGGTTGGAGTGGTGATACTACCTTTCCTCTCTCTCTCTTCTACAATTACCTATCCCTATATATTGAGGATGCTCTTAATAGTTAAGTGATTTTTAATATAATTTGTATTTGTTCGATTTTGATATAATATATTTGATTTGTTTTCATAAAATCATAAAATCGTATTTTGCTATTTGATTTGACGTTGGTGATAAATGCAAGTATTATCCGTGAAGAGTGCGATCATTATATACTTATCAATCTTACGAATCAGACGAATCCTTAAAGTTTGTACTCCTAAAATGGCATCTACAGCACCAACAGAACCAACCATTATAGGTAATGATCTTTCTCTTTTCACATTTCCGAATAAAGCAGTTAAACTTTCATACCGTAACTAGTCAAACAACCAACACTAGTTAATACAAGCCTTATACGCCCTCTGATCTGGAAATAGAACTTGTTCAAAAAATTCAAAATAAGAGAATTAGGAAAAGCTGAAGAATCCTTGATTGAGTGAAGAACTTATTCAAAGTTTTGTGGTAATTTCAGTAAATGGGTGAGTCAATCTTCCAAGATTTCCTAATAAGATCACACAGTTAAGAATCATCAGAAAATAACAACCATGGAAAGGTAGGAGTCATCCATAACCTAAAACATGGCTCCTGGGTATGAATTTCCACCAGTCACAACTCATCGAAACCTTGCATTCGCCACTCAAGAACGAGTACTCAACTGTTTCAAGGCATATCCAAGGAAATATAGACCATAAAATATATTATGGTTACCGAATATTTGGTGCTGAGTAGCTAGTTGCCGTGACTGACTTGCTGCCTAACTGTGCGAGCACAATCTGCAAAATCTTTGACCAATTGGGCACATTTTAGAGGGTCCTTGATAT
>JAYDZE010543938.1:0-14234 GCA_034509125.1 Monilaria moniliformis
TATGCGTTTTTGAAATTAATAATTAATTTTTGCATATAATTTTAATATATACCATCATTTCTTAAGAGTTAAAAATAATAACAAATGAAGTTGACAAAGAAAATGGATAAAAATAATCATGTGTTTATTTAAAATTATGAGATATTATAGATAAAAAATTCGATGTTTTATATATAAGAATATTTAAATTTCATAATATGTCAAAAAAGTTCCTGTAGCCTAGTGGATAAGATACATCATATCTTCACATAGGTCAAGAAATCAATTCCTATTAAGCACAAATTAATATCATTTTTGAAAAAGATTTAAAAAAATCCAAAAACCAGTTCAACCGGTCACCGGTTTCCGATCGAACCGGCCGGTTTTTCCGGTTCGTATTGGTTCAATAGATTGGTGGTTTTTATGACCGAACCGGACCGGACAACACACCGGTTCGCGGCCGAACCGGTCGAACCGGCCAGTCCGATCCGATTTTTAAAACACTGATTGTTACAAGTACAATAATGTGCATGGTTGTCATTTCATGAGTTTTCCCATTCTAATTTCAAGAAGAAATATTTCTCTATCACAGTAATTTATATCCCATGATTTATATATGTGAATATAATAAATCATTTTTGGTATAAATAATATGTGCTATTTCGTCCGACATATATATTTAATAACATTTATAGTGTGATATAAATTACTATAACAAATATAATTAGTATCATATCATATTTATAAAAAATAAAATTAACTGCCCCAAAATATTATAAATATCTTATGATCGTGATTAATTTGTACATTTTCTTCATTTAAAAAAAATATGTTGTATATTTGAAATAGTATTTCTTATAATTAATTTTTATAAATATCACGTATCAACAACTATGAGATACAATAATATATTAAAATTATTGAATATAATTATGTTTCATTTTAAACATGTAATAATACCTTTCTATTCTACTTTTGTAATATTAATTTATTTTATTTTAGTGTTCTTAATAGTATTTGAGATAACCATATTACGTATCATATTAGTTACACCGTGATATACCATGGTGGAACCATACCATCGTGGAACTAATATGATTATCTTAAATAAGTAAGTGAATACTCCGAGTTCTATACTAGCAGTAAATCGTGATTAATTAACTAATAAGAGTAATTTTTAAAATTAGAAGTTATTTGAATCAGATTAGTAAGTAAATAGTTTAAAATAGGTATTTTAAAATATTGGAATATATAATTATGATCCAACATCATTCGTTAGACGATCGTATATTAATCACAATCTATCAAACGACCTGATTAAGTGATCAAATAAGTTTATATAATTACGAGGGTCGAACGATCATTTATAAAAGTATAAGGACTAATGCGTAGATACAATTCTGGATAAATTTTATTTTTTTACGGGTGAAATTGAAGTTATAAGAAACCTTAGAGACTTATATGTAAATACGGGGTTATAGACCCCAAGTGAAACATATAAAGAGTCGATAGTTCTCATTCGTATCAATATAACGAACCATATGAGAAACTCTATAATTTTCTAAGCGTTTACACTTAGAAGACGATCAACCGTACAACGAACACGACGAACATGAATTCGGGTACGCTTCCGCTTTAAGATCGTTCATATTCGACATGTATGTTATAACAAGTGGTATCAAAATCTATGCATGTTGGATCGAGTTGATGAAACTACAATGATGAAATTTAGATTTTTAGAGCTCTTGGGTTAGATTTTAAATTTTGTGTGTTTATTTATGTGCAGATTAAGAAATAAATATCAATAGTAATAAAATTAACATGATATTATAATATTCTAGATTTAGTGTTAATAATTTAATAATTATATATATTAAGTGAATAGTAAGTTGGAAGCAATCAATTATTTTTAAGAGTTAGAGATATGATCTTTATAATTGTGAGATTCAAATTTAATTATCTGGATTTGAATATTTATATCAATTTTAAAGACGAGTTTGTGCTGTTAATTAAAGTATTGGGTGCACTATCAGTATTTCTAGATTGTAAATATAAAGACTTATCTAGAAAAGTATCACATCAAATATTAATTAATTAAATAATAATATTTTGGATGAGCATAGAGTAAGATAATTTATTAAAATAATATTATTTTTGGATAAGAATTGAAAGAAGATATTTTACTAAAATAATACTTCAACATCTCATAAAATAGTGTACACTTTACCATTTTAGAATGTCTCATATTTCTTAATTCTTATTTTTTGGATACATTTTCTTTATATATTACCATCATTTTACACACCTATTTACAAAAAGAAGAAACAAACATAGCACATCATTATCTATATTAACTAACATAAAAACAACAAAATTGGACAATTTCTCCATTCACAAATTATACTATCTAATTTTTCTTTATCAAAACTCGTATCAAGATGTGCATTATTTTCTGGAATTTATGGATAAAATTAAAAAGATATTTTATAAAATAATTTTATTTTATTTCTATTTAACAACTATAACCCCCCCTCCCCCCCAATCACTATTCACCATTTTCACTTTTTATCACTCTACACACACACACCAAACACATGACGCGCGCGCGCACACTTATCAATTTCTTCATCCAGTCTTGAAAATTCAAGGGCAAATCATATTCGACTTCCAATCAAGGTAGATCCGCAACTTTCATACACTTTTTTTTTTTTTTTTTTTTTTTATATTTATAATTATGAGCTCAGACACCCCTATGAATCGGCCTATGCATGCGTGTATGTATGTTTTTAATTCTTTGATTGTTGATACAGTGTGTTATAGATCTATGGATCAGAATGCGTATTACGCATGAATTGAAATTAAAATAGGCCCTAGGTCAAGAGCTAGTACAGACCGAAAATTAGAGCCCATTTGATTTTTGAATTTTAGTTTTTATTTGTTTCAATTCTATTGTGTATTCTAAGATGAATTTGAATAGAAATTGATTTGAAATTGAATCCTATGGGTGACTTGATCTAGTGGAATTTGATTTTTATTTTGTAAATTGGGTATGGACATATGATCTATGACTTATATGAAGCATAACATGATTTAATTAGTATTTTTCAAGCACGTATGAGCTAAGTTGAAATTGGTTAGTAAGCCCTGGTTTGAGGAATCTCATAGATATGGAATTAATATGATTAGATCTAGCGAGTATATGCTGCTTAGAACATGTTTTGAGCATGAAAATGAATTTACTTGCTTTACTCCAATCTCATTAAACGGTCGAAAACATTGAGTGAATGGGATGATATGATCTTCATCTTTCTTTACTAATTTGAGCTTCAATTTGTGCTCTATGTACTAAAAAGTATATAGTAATTTTTTCGAAATTAATTATCAAGTTTAGAGAATTTTTCCAATTCTCACAAATTCCTAAGTTAAAGTTGGTTGAGTATAGTTCCAAACGTACAGGTTGGGTTGGGAATGATGATGGAGCAAAATGTTGATCTAGATCCTTTTGTTGTACCTAGTCAGTGTCTAGCGTGTCTTCATACATATACCTCAACCATCATTTTCTGTTGCCACTTTCTGAATCTTTTTTTTAGTCACGTAGAGTGAAGTTATTATGAGTCTTAATTTATTGTGGTATCTATCTTTTATTGAAGTCGGCGATGGAACCTTCTCATGATCTCATGCTACCAAGATTATTTTTATCCATGCTACCAAACACATAGATACTACTATTGGGCCACGACTGCATATCTTATCTTGGTCTAATATGCCCTACCAAACTGGGCCTATATTTATGTCCTAACCTGGTGTTTAGTTAATGTGAGTCGGTCATCATCAATTGTCTTTGTTAATTTATTTATTTAGTTGTGACTTAACCACCTTACTAGTCCTTATTTAAGCAGTCACGTCAAGTTCATTAATAGAAGGATAATTAATATATCTCCAAAATATTTAAATAAATAAATAGCACCCCCCTTAAGTTTCATGGTCAAATACACTGCAAAATTTGATATTAAAAAATAACAAAACAAAATACCTATATATAAAAAACAAATGAGAATATACTATACTCATATTTAAATGTAAGCATATTATATAAACCAACACACAATCTGACAATCATATAGCATGGAAAATGCGATATGGTGTATGTATTATATTAATAATTGTATATTTTATACATAAAAAATTAAAAAACAAAATAAAATTTTCTATCCTTACCTAACAAGTGTATATCAGCAAGTCCCACTGAAGGACAGTGGTGAATGGACTGATTTTAGTTATGCTCAAAGAATCAAATAATTTAATTATTCTATTTGAGATATTTATTAATTCTTGGAGCTAGTAGACAAAGAAAGGGGCAATTTGGGGGTTGTAATTATTTAGATTTTAGAGTGTGTTTGGCCAAACCTATAAATTAAGATATTTCAAAGAGTTTATAAACTCATTTTAAATTGTTTGACAAATGATATTATTAAATGAGATGTTAGAGTTTGTAATTCTTTAATTTTCTTTTTGAGAACCCTTGTATTTCATAGTTTTTGTATTATCATTACTAACATATTATAAACTCGACTATCAAAGAACTTCAACAACTTAGTCTTAAAATAACATCTCACCTATTGGAGCTTATTGCCTCCTAAAATTTGTGCTTTGTCAAACATTACCCTCATAATATTTTATCAAGCCAAGGTATTTAAATAATTATGTTACATAAATCATAGTCTAGTTTCTGGGAAGATCCTAGTTGTGATATTTAATTATATCGCATTTCAAAAACTATCAGTTGAACATTTGGTAGCATTTAATATATACCATCACTTGAAAAAATAAAAAAGTTTGTTATATGCATTATAAGAATAAAAATATTACCATTATTTATTAATGGACATGCTAATAGATCCAAGCAGTATGTTATATTCTTAAAACTTACTTTTTCGTTTAGATTATAATTACAACTTTTACATTGTCTATGTGACACACTGACACTTCTAACGATAAATACAAGAATTTAGAAATCAAATACTTTTAAGTAATAAAATTCAATTTTCCCAAAAAATTAAAAGAGAAGCGGTTGAGACATCAAAGTTCCACATCAGTATATATCCATAAAAAAAACAAAGTTAAATAATTTATTTATTTAGAATTCACCAGCCAGAACAGAACACATACATCTAGTTGCTTATATTCTATTTATTTTTAAATTTGCGGTTGGAAAATTATGAGGGAAACCTGTAAAATTAATTCGTTAATTCTTTACTGTTTATCAATTTATATTTGTTAATGAACTATCCAGTTAATGCTCAATAACTATTATGTATTTAATAAATTTATTCAGAATTCAATTGAACGATGGATCGTACCTTTGTTGTTTCATGCGAACAACATGTTTATCAATGAATATTGCTTGATCAACCAATTGACGTGATGTTGTTCTTAGTGCTGTGCTTCATCAACCAAATTAAAACCAAAGCTTTGAGGCCCATTTGACAAACCCTTGGAGGGCACATAACTGCAAATTTTCCTCCAGTTTCGTTTGAAACAAAATTCAAGTTTCAAATATTGAAACTTATGAAGTGAATCAACAACACCTAACACGAATCACAAGTTCGTCCAGCCTCTCTTCGGTCAAAAATTACGGATTTTTTTTTACAAAGTTTTGTTAAAATAAATCAAACCTTTCGAAAATCTTTTGGGACGTCGATTTTCATTCCCCAATTAAGATTCCTCGCCGACGTCGATTTTCATTCACCACCAATTAAGATTCCACGCCGTTTGACGTTCGCCGATTAATGTTCACCGCAGCTTTTCGTACGCTGTTTCCGTTTGGTTTTGTTCGACCGTTTTCGGCTGATTTCGTAGGCCGTGGTTGATCGGCGACGACGTGCTGGCTGGGCTGTTGTACAATCTTTGGGATGCACTTTTAATTCTTTGCACAGCCCACTGCTTTAAAAAATTAAGCTGCCTTTTACGTCTTGTTGAAAACAAAATAAAATAAAATAAAAATTAATTAATTTGAGGCAGCATTATCGATCAGTTTATTTTAAAATATATATACATGATGATGATGATGATGATGATGATGATGATATTTATTATATTTGATTGATGATTTGCATGTGATAATTTTTGATTTCAGCGTCTTATTATTTTTTAAAGGGATAATAGTCATTTAAATCATGATATTTGGTCAAATTCTGGTCTCATAAGGTTTGAAAATGAAATATTAAATCACAAAGTTTCAATTTTCACAATCGTCCCATCCGTCGAATATCGGGTGAAATTGGTGGTGATTTAACAGCCAAAATTCCAGATGTGGACAAAACTTCTGATGAACAAAAAAACATCATTTGGTGATGCTTAAAATAATGTCATTTTGCTAAAATAATAATTTTTTCTTTCCTTTTCAAAACCATTCCCCAACCCCAATCCCGTATCTCTCTTCCGTCGAGGAGCTGAGAGCCATCGCCGTCATACTTCGCCATTGCGCCGCCCTCTGCAAGACTGCAACCTACTCATCTTCGGGCTCACCCTTGAAACCCTACTATGGAACTCTCTCAACACAAGGGTCACACCGTCTTCATCAGGGACAACGCGTACCTCATTTCCAAATTGGTGGAGAAGCAGCTGGTCTTCGCATTTCCACTCGATTTGAGCTCGGCTAAGCCTGCTTGCGGTTGTGAGGTCTCGCAGATCTCGTTGAGAGCGTGCTGAACTTCATGGAGCCAATGTTGGCGCTTAGGACAATCAGTGTGAGAAAGAGGCAGAGCACTGTCAGCTTCGCCTTACGAAAAACGTGGTGGAGCAACCGCGCGTTGAGCGGGCCAAGAATCCGATCCAGCATCGCAATTCGGGCCTGTCTAGCTGGAGAATTGATTCAGATAGTGGAATGGAGGATTTGCAAAACCCAGGATCCTATAAATATGGGCTTTTTAAAAACTCTTTCCATTCTATTGTTTATGTTTTTGCTCTCAAATTTATTAATGAAAAGTGGAGATTCAAATTTGGGATTTTTTATGGAGGAAAATGGGGATATGAGATTGGGATGCAGAGGAAAAAAATTTAGGGAGAGGTGTTGATGGAGGGTGATGAAGAAGTGGCGGTGCTTTTGGTGGAGATCTCGGTGGACAACAGCTGCAGCGACAAAGGCAATTCAAAGCTGTTTGTCGAAGATGACGGCGGTGAAGGGGAAGGGTTGCTCTGGGATGAAGATGGGGCTGCGTAGAGAGTGAGAAGATGATGAAATTTATTTTTTTCTCTTTTTCTTTTTTAATTTTATAAATCAAAACGACATTGTTTTGCACATGTCCGTGCCACATAATTGACACATTTTCTAAACTAATACACTTAAGTGTCACACTTAAGTGCCACCTCACTACAATTCATACACGTAAGTGCCAGAAAATTTTGTTGGGGGACAATTCCGTTTTTCAAACCTTATGGGACTAACTGGAATTTGACCAAACTTCGTGATTTAAATGGCTATTATACGTTATCGAAAATTGTGGAAATCTATAATTTATGCTTACATTTAGAAATTAAAAGCCATTATTTATCCATGCTTTACACATTTTATATTATGTTTATAATGGTGGTATATTACTGCAAATAATTATGATGACATGTTGATATCTATTTGATAATCGGTTTGTTCGTCACTAAAGTGGCTCAATCATCAAGGGCTTATGGATGTCAAGTTAATTTAGTCAACGAGTTCATGTTTCAAATGGAATGCTTTTGATGTACATGGACTTGACTCTTGATACTCATTGGATTTAAATTATGCCCAAAGGTGAATCCATCCAATAAATAATAACAATTATGGAGACAAGTATTGTTTACTATATATATTTGGATGTCGAAAGACAACAAGTATATTTGGTCGAATGTGATATTTGTCTATTAAGATTTAAATGTTCAATTAAGATAGTATAACTTAGTTTCTGACCAAAGGTGTTCTACGTAATACTATAGATTTAAAATCTAACTACATATTTTGAGCATTTTATGATTTATATATACAGTTGTTTCTCTTCATTTGTAAGCTTCATCTTTTATGGTTTTCAATTGAAAAAACATCTTAGAGTGGTGCAAACAAGTAAGGTTCCACTTATGTGTCTTGAACATTGACTTGACATTGTTGGAAGATAAGTCTGCTACTATTATAGATGAAAGTATTGAGGATGAGGTAGTTGTTTTTGAGGTATGAGAAAAATCTTACTGATTAAGGCTTATGTTCATGCGAATCACTATTGCAAACAACATTAAGACTGTTATTCCACAAGTAAAAACTGCGAGAGAGTATCTAAAGCTTGTGGAAGAGCGCTTTCGTTCTACTGGCATGTCAATCATTGGTACACTCATGTCAAAACTTACAACCATGAAGTTTGATGGGTCGGAAGGGATAAAAGAGCATATCATTGAGATGACTAACCTTGCAGCAAACATTAATGATTTAGGGATGGAGGTCAATGACTATTTCCTTGTGCAATTCCTTTTGAACTCGTTACATTCGAACTATGGACAATTCCACGTAAACTATAATTTCATTCATGACAAGTGGGATGTGGGTTGTGGTAGAATTATCCAGAAAATTTGTTTGGGAGGAAACAAAGCTTAAGAATTTTAAGGGTTACTCCGTCAGTTTTGTAACTCAAGGAACCGAGAAGGCACATAAAAGAAACAAAGGAAGTCCAAGAGAAAGGGCAACATGAATAAAGATGATCATGTTAGTAAAAAGGAACGAAAGACAAATAGATGTCACGTAGGAATACCCCCATTAGCCGGCTTTTATAGCAAATTCTATTTCTTTTTCGCCGCTTTGGGCACTTCTAAAAGAAGGTTGGACACTATAAAAAACATTGCCTAAAACGTAAAGCTTGGTTTGAGAAGAAGAGAATGTATTATGCCTTTGTATGTTTCGAATCAAACTTACTTCGAGTTCCTACTAATACTTGATGGTTTGATTCTGCTACTACAACTCATGATTCCAATGTAACGGAGAGATTCCTTACAATCCAAATAACAAATTGACTTAAAGACTTTCTTTTTATGGGAAACCGTATGAAGCTCCAATTAAAGGCATAAGGAGCTACCATCTGGTTTCTATATAGACTTGCCAGAAACTCTTAATGTACCTTTAATTTCTAGGAACCTAGTTTCTCTACCTAAACTTTATGCTTCTGGATTTGTGGTTTCTTTTGAGAATGCTAGTTTTAGTTTATGTAAAAATAACATGATTGTTGGATCTGAGATTCTTATTGATGGTTTGCATAGACTTTAGTGTTTTTGTTGAATCCTTGCATGTTACTTATGAAAATATTAGAATTAAGCATAACATTATTAATGACAGTTCTGCTTACTTGTGGCACAAACGTTTGGGTCATGTATCCAGAGAAAGACTACAAAGGTTGGTAAAGAATGAGTTTCTCCCGAATTTGGATTTTACCGATCTTGGAGTATGTGTGGAATGCAATAGAGAAAGCAATCCAAACATACTAAGAAAGAAACTACAAGAAATAGTCAATTGCTTGAGATAATTCACACCGATATTTGTGGTCCATTTACTATTCCATCTTTTGGTGGAGAAAAGTATTTTATCACTTTTATTGACGATTTTCACTTTATGGTTATATCTATTGTTTTACTGAAAAATCTCAGCAGTTAATGCTCTTGAGGTGTATGTTAATGAAGTAGAAAGACAATTAGATAAATATGTGAAAATAGTCAGATCCGATAGGGATGGTGAATATTATGGTTAACATAGAGAAACAAGACATTGTCCCGGTCCATTTGCAAAGTTCCTCGAAGCTCGCGGTATTTGTGCGCAATGTACAATGCCGGACACACATCAACAGAATGGTGTAGCCTGATGCACAATAAAACATTAATAGAAATGATTAGAAGTTTGATGGGCAATTGTACTTTGCATATATGTTTGTTGATGTATGCTCTTAAGACTGCTACTTATTTGTTGAACAAGATACCTTGTAAGTCAGTTCCTAAAACTTCGTTAGAGTTGTGGACTTGAAGAAAACCTAGTTTAAGGCACCTGCATATTTGGGGCTACCAAACAAAAGTAAGAATATACAATCCGCATGAAAAGAAGTGAGATTCTCAAACAATTAGTGGATACTTTATTGGTTGTCCTGAGAAATTTAAAAGATATAGATTTTATGTCCATAACCATAGTTCAAGAATCGTTGAAATTGGTAATGCGAGATTCCTTGAAGGTGGTGAATACAGTGGGAGTACCATGAAAGACGTTGTAGAAATAAAGGAAATTACGGAAAGTACTTTTGTACCAATAAATATTTATTTATCCTCGATGATACCAAATATTGTTCCAGCACATAATATAAACCTGAATGATGTTGTACAACATTTGGATAATGAGGTAAAAGTACATAATGATGATAATGTTGATGAACCACAAGAAGTGTCATTAAGACGATCTCAAAGACATATAAGATTGACAATTCCAGATGATTGTGAGGTTTATACAATGGAGTCAGATCTTGGAATCAACAAGGACCCAATTTTGTTTACACAAGAATTTGAAGAATGGTTAGATTCCATGAAAGATGAGGTGCAATATATGGAACAAAATAAAGTTTGGGATCTTGTCAAATTGCCAAAACATTCTAAACGAGTCAGCTGCAAGTCGGTTTCTAAGACCAAATGTGACTCGAGTGACAATATTGATTGATATAAAGCTAGACTTGCTGCCAAGGGATTCACTTAGAAAGAAGACATTGATTATAAAGAGACATTTTCATCTGTCTCAACAAAAGACTAATTAAGAATAATTATGACGTTAGTGGCTCATTACAATTTAGAGTTATATCAAATGGATGTGAAAACAACTTTTCTTAATGGTGAGCTTGAAGAATAGGTATATATGGATCAATTGAAAAAAAATTCAAGTAAGGGGAATGACCACTTGGCATGTAAATTGAAAAAAAAAATCAATACATGAACTGAAGCAAACCTCACGTTAATAGTATATTAAGTTCAATGATACCATAAAATTTTTTTATTTTCAAGAAAACACATTGATCGATGCATATAGCAAAAGATCGATATGACTAAGTTTATCTTCTTAGTCTTATGTGTTGATCATATTTTAGTTGTTGCTAATGACTTGACCATAATAAAAGAGAGTAAGGAATTTATCTCATAGAACTTTGAAATGAAAAATATGGAAAAAACATCATATGTGATTGGAATTGAAATATTTCAGGATAGATCACCAGGATTTTTGAGATTGTCTCTATAAACTATATCATAAAAGTTTTGGAAAAATTTCATATGCATAACTGCTCCACATGAATCGTTCCCATTCAGAAAGAGGGTAAATTTATTCTCAGTCAGTGTCCAAATAATGATGTTCAACGAAATAAGATGGGAGCAATTCCTTACTCTTTCATCTTAGGCAATTTGATGTATCTCCACACTTGCACGAGGCCCGATATTAGCTTTACTGTTGGGGTTCTTGGCAGATATCAAAATAATCTTGGAATTGATCATTGAAAAACTACGAAAAAAAGTTATGTGTTTATCTTCAATGCACGAAGGATTATGTACTCTTTTATAAAAGAACCAATCAGCTGGAAGTAGTTAGATACTCAGACTCAAATTATGTCGGATGTGTTGACGGTAGGAAATCTACTTTTGGCTACTTATTCTTGTTCTCATAAGGAGTTATTTCGTGAAATGTGCGAAACAATCTGTCATTGCTTCATCCACTATTGATGTAGAATTTGTGGCATGTTTTTAAACCACAATTCATGCATTATGGCTACGAAATTTTATTCCAGACTTTGGGATAGTCGACACCATTATTAGGCCGCTTAAAATTTATCGTGATAATTTTGCAGTAGTGTTCTTATCAAAGAATGACAAATATTCTTAAGGTCCTAAGCATATGGCGATTAAATATTTTATCGTCAATGAGGAAGTTCGGAAACAAAGAGTGTCTATAGAACAAATTAGCACTGATCTCATGATTGAAAAATCACAAATCTGTTGACTAAAGATTTACAACCTAAGACATTTAAATGTCATGTATACAATATGGGTCTTGGTTGTATCAACGAATAATTTGTTGATGATGTATAAGACATTATAATATATCAAATAAGTGTTTTTTACATGCATTAAATTGCAATTTGTTTCTTATAAATATGATTGTTTTTACTCTTACTAAAGAAACAAATTCTATGCAGTATGTATTGCAAGATATTATTGTGGACTATTATGTTAGAAGCCTATTTTTTAAGTTATTGTTGTTGTAGTATGTGGAACATGTTATATAATTATACTAACTCACATCAGTGGTTTATTGTCATATGGTGATTATAATGTTTACACACGTGATTTATGTTTATCTTGATAGGTTTTTGTTTATGCTCATCAGGACAAGTTGGAGAATGTAAGAATTAATTCGTTAATTATTATAGTAATACCCACCATCTAGATGCTCAAAAAAATGCCTAATGACGCAAACACAATTTCTCTAGAAAAAATTTCATGAACTTTTTTCAAATTTTAAGCAATTAATTTCCATAATAGACGATTTACAAATAACAATACAATTTTGGAAATTAATCGAAGACACTCATATATTCGGCCCAATATTTGTGATTTTTAGCTCATTAAACAGCCCAATCTCCCCACTTCTTCCCCAATTCTCCAATCGAAATCTCGATTTAGGGTTTATCTCACAATTTTGTTCATCCACACTGTTAGCAGCAGAACTCGCTGATGCAAAATATGGTGCTTTGGAGTAGATTGAGGCAATCAAGATTTAAATTTCATGCATTTTCCAACGATTTCAGGAGATTTTACAATCTAAATTCAGCTCCAGTTCTCGCAAATCAGCTCGTTTCTTCACGCAAATTACTTCCGATATTGAATTACCCTAATATCATCGCTCAAGATGAGCAATTGGTGCTGTTCCGAATAGTCAGATTCTATGCAACACCTATTAAGGTAATGTGTTAGGTTCATAATCATAGTATGCGTTGGTGAGTTCATGGATTAAATGATCGAGGGCTAATTTATACGTCGGTGTTATGCGTAATTTTGGTGGTTCAGAAGAAGGCGGAGAAGGATGCTAGTGAGCCTATGATGAATGAGGAAATCACGGCTCCGACGGTTAGACTCGTTATCGATGAAGGTGTTACATAATTAACTGAATTTTCTATGTTGAGTTATGGTTTAGAAATTCAGCAGTTTTGCAATGAACTCGTTTAGGTTTATTGTATTTAGAAAGATGCTTGGGCAATAACATGTTAAACTGACAAGAAATGAATCAGCTATTATTATATAATTTGGCAAAATACCAACTAACTGTATGATGATGATAATGTCTGGATGTGTTTACTTGTAGAGAATCATATTATAATATCGAGGCATGAAGCATTGGCTCGTGCAAAAAGCATTCAGCTGGATTTGGTCGAGGTAAGGTGTTTATGAGTTAACAAATATTTGATGTGTGCTTCTGGCAGACAAGTTTGATGTTACATAATAAGTTTAATTTAATCTTGATATTAGATGGTCTTACTGCTTTCTGTTTGGTCAGTTCTGCAGTCTCTGTTCTTTTTGTTGGGCACAGCCAGCTTACGTAGTATGAAAATCTTTAAGAATTTGTGCATTATACATAAAAATCTATCATATATGGGAACACTAGAAAGCTGCACAAAAGTACAAGTACAGAAATGAATCATCTCATTTTATCTTGGTGGATTCCTTGGGGGTTCTTTGACTAAACATGCTAAAAGCCTAAAAGAAAAGTTGAAAGTGAAGGAAGACTGGGTAATATGTGTGGTTTGTGCAATAGTCGTTCTATCTATTTCTTCTTCCTTTTCTGAAATGAACAAGTGTTCTAAGCAAATGAGATATCCCATATCTCCTGTTATTTAGGTTGTTATAGAATGATAATTTTCCTGCTACTTTTTTCGCACATGCAACTTTGAAAAATGCAAATGACATTCTGAAGCAATGAGGAAAAAATTCCCTGTGCTCCTCTCACTCATATGGAACTACATAAATTGTCACTGCTTAGGTAGGAGTTCTAGGATTTAATTCTCCTGTCTCTCTTATTTTATAATGTTATAACATTGTACATTTGCTTTAGATCAACTTGATCTTGCTTTTGTCTCTGTACTGATGATCATCTGCTTGTTACAGGTTGATAAAACTGGC
This sequence comes from Monilaria moniliformis, assembly GCA_034509125.1. Classification (NCBI taxonomy): domain Eukaryota; kingdom Viridiplantae; phylum Streptophyta; class Magnoliopsida; order Caryophyllales; family Aizoaceae; genus Monilaria; species Monilaria moniliformis. The sequence continues at coordinate 14,185 of JAYDZE010543938.1, forward strand.
AAACCACCTGTTTGCAAGATTTTTGACTACAACAAACAAAAGTACATTCA
>JAYDZE010543949.1:0-14234 GCA_034509125.1 Monilaria moniliformis
TGGAAGAAGAGCGCTGAGAAGCCGTCGGGGCCCGACACGCTGTCCCCGCTGATGCCAAACACCGCTGCACGGATCTCAGCCTCGTCTGGGGGCGCACAGAGACGGTCCTTGTCCACGGACTCGGGCAGACGCTGGAGCAGGTCCAAATCAGGCTGAGGGAGCTGGCCGACGTCGGATGAGAGAAGGTGCTGGAAGGAACCCGCCGCCGACTGCCGGATGTCGTCCTCTTCAGTCAAGGTCTGCTGACCATCATGGATATAATGGATACGAGACTTCACACGCTTTTGGCGAAGAGTTCCTCTCGCCTTCGGCGGCCCATCTGATCGCCGCCTTCTGCTTCCAGAATTCCTCCTCCATCCTGGTCCGGAGCACGTATTTCGCCGTGCACCTACTAAGCTCAGCCCTGTGCGATGGGGAAGGATCCACATCGAAGTCCATCTGGGCAATCGAGACCGCATCCTCAGCGAGCCGCAGCTTGTCGAAGATGTTCCCAAAGACCACTTTGTTCCAGCCCTTGAGAAAGCCTTTAACTCGATTGAGCTTGAATTGGACGTTGAGCATGCCCTGGAAACCGGTATCAGAAGCCCAAATCCTAGCAATCTCGTCCAAGAAGGAGTGGTGCCGGACCCCATGTTCTGGAACCTGAAAGGGGGCCGCACGGTCTGCGTGGAGAGCTCGCATCTGACTAAAAGCGGGGCATGGTCGGAGGAAATTCTGGCCAGGTGGGTGACCCTGGTGATGGGGAAAACCGAGGTCCAGAACTCGCCCATCAGAATTCGGTCGAGGCGCTCCAAGAGATTAGCCCGAGCCCAAGTAAAAATCGACCCGTAGAAACCCAGGTCCAGCAGCTGACAGTCTACGATGGCATCGGCGAAATCGAGGATCTCATGATGTCTATCCACCGTGCTGCCCCTCCATTCCTCATCGGCGAGGAAAACATTGAAGTCTCCTCCAACGAGCCACGGGTGACCATCCATCTCCATCGAGAGGTCGCGAAGCTTATCCCAAAGGGGGTATCTTTCCCCCCGACTGCACTTCCCGTACACCACCGAGATATTGAGAGGGGTCGGGAAGAGGGCCGCCATAATCCGGACGTGCAGCAGTTGCTCCGAGTCGTCCAGAATATCGACTTGAAACTCTCGGTGTGCAAAAATCTAGATCCTGCCATTCACATTGCTGCCCTTAAAATGCAGACCGAAGCGCCTACTGAAGAAACCGGGGCGAGGGTCCGTCTGGGGCTCGATCACGGCAACAAAGGAAATCCTATACATGTCAATCATATTCTTGAGAGTGCCCTGGGTGCGAGGATTGGCGATCCCCTGGGCATTCCAAATCAAGAAGTTGCACGTCATAAAGACGATCAGGAGGAGCACGAGGCAGTAAGCCTCGCCTTCTTCGATTTACCATCCTGGGTCGAGGGGGTCGCGCCCCGGACGGGAGAAGTGGCCTCCTCTAACAGCCGGGTACGGCTGGCGCTGGTCTCCATCATGCTCGAATCCGCTCCCCTGTCATCGTCTCCAACATCGTCCTCAACGACCTCAGTCGCGTCCTCATTAATCTCGGCAAGGACGTCAAAGCCGTTGGCCGTGAACAAGGCGCTGTCCTCATCCAGCTTCTTCATCCAAGCCCTCCACTCCTCAACGGTCCGGAAGTCCTTCATCTGCTCTGCAGACGGACCGTCGGGAGAAAGGGACCTCGCTCGTCCCACACCGACGGTCTTAACGCCCTCGGGGCCCCGACTCCTCTCGGCCTCTGAGTCTGAAACGCGGCCCTGCCGCCGTCGTGCACTCGCGCGACGCATGCGCCGTTCTCTACGGCTCCGCCTACGCCCATGGCGGCCCTGCTTCTGGAAACCCTCGTCCTCTCGGCGATCCTGACCCGCATTTGAAGACTCCGCAAACGTCGTGGCCTGCTGTCCTGGCTCCCTCTGGGCGTCTCCCGCACGCGAGGCGTGCGCTGCCGTCGATGGTTCGTTGTGCTTAGGGGCGGGCTGCTCCTGTGCCTCCGTGGTTGTCCTCTCCATAGAGGTGGGGGCTGGGTTCTCTGTCCTCCAACCTCTCCCCTTCCCCTCTGGCTATAATCCCTCTTCGGCGGCTTCTCGCGCTTAAAACAAAATAGAATGTAAATTAATTATGCAGTTATATTTAGAAAGAAAAAAAAGAATGACGTTGATTCGTTCAATGTACGTTTATAATTTAAAATAAGAAAGAAGATGATACATTGTTAGAAAAATTTGAAAAACAACAGAAAGTGTATATATACATTAATATTTCAAAAGTGTAGACTCAACATTAATTATTCAAGGTCAATATTAATAGATTAATTCACCTTTAATTCTCTCAATAGTTCTACTTTATGTAAAAAATATGTAATTATTTAATTCACATCTTCTATAGTTGATGCATTATGTAATTATTTAAACAAGAATCATCATACACTTAAATCACTAATTAAGTTTCGAGTAAATGGTGTCATGTAAGCGATAAAATTTATAATTAAGTTTTATGTTTTATTTAAAACAAATAAATAAATAAAGAAGAGTAAATTCACACTTAGTTTCCTCATGTCTTGAGCTTACGCAATAGAGTTAGTCAAATTTTTGAGAGAATTTAATGTCTAACTTGAATAAATAAAATGGCAAAACAAAAAAAAAATGAAAATTGCTTAAGAATATATATGATTTTTTCCCATTTTATAAAGGTGTGGGGCCCAAAATATGACCGACAACGACGGACCCGGTCGCCCCCCAAGGGAGCAAGATATTACTTAATGAATTATGTAATTAATAGTTATTTAGTAGCTAACCCAAATAATCGAAATAATGCGACACGTCAACTAGGTCAAATGTTTTATTTAAGTCCTACGTATGGAAATAAAGTAAAGATAGTTACTACAAGAAGTTGATCTAACCACCCATTGTGTGTGCTCTTGTTTTTGAATTCTAGCAGTACAACGTGGGTGCTGTTATAGGTAATTACGTCCTATCGCTGGTAATCACATCATGGCTCAAATTGATTAGTTTACCGTTATTACTTTTTCGAATTAGGGTTAATTCATAATTGGTCTTCTTTGTCATTTGAATTGTGTGAAGTTGGCTGTGTTATTAAATGTGAATATTTCCTACATGTTTTTATATAAATAGATAATGATTGTGTATGCCTTAATAAAAGTGGGTGAAGATAATAACAAACGGACCGTTGGGTAGAAAATATTTGAATTTTGAGCTTGCAGATATATAATTAGCGAGCGTCACAATTGAATATTTACTGTATCATGTTTGCGGATTCCAACAGAATTTCCAGCTACTCCAATTTTTATTTTTATTTTTAGTCAGAATCAAATTGTTAACTGAATTATGATATTAGCGACAATTATGTTAGTAATAGTGTGTACTCATAGGATACTTATTATTCCGATATATTCTAATTATAAGTTTAACCCGTGATTGATCCGAACGAATTAAATCATGTAGGAATGTAATTAATTTAGAAATAAAATATGATTGAAGAATATAGTAGCATTTTCTATGAGTGGTATGTTTAAGGAATGAATATGGAAATGAAGTACAATTTATGTTTTTATATTATACATTCATTTTTTGCAAATTATATATTTTTCTTTCAAATAAAATGCATAATAAAATTTTCCTACATGTCTAAACTATAAAATTAACTAAGAAAAATATGTTTATATATATAATACAATTTTTTTTTTGAATTACAATTCACCCACTTCCATACTCACGCACCCAAGGTAACTCGAACTCCTGATCTTTTGGTTAGAGCAAACGCATCATATCAAGTGAGTCGTGCTTCGTCGTCATTTATATATGTAATAATTGATTAGATTTATCAGAATTTTACATATAAAATAGATATCAAACTTTTTAGCTTGAAAAATTAAAGAAACAATTTCTAGATTTTTCTTCTAAAATGTTAGCAAGTTATAAATTTTTTATTATATATTATGCGAACATTGTAAATCCATTTTATTTTATAGTATAAATTAATTAAAATTATATAATTTTTATTTTTAATATTATATATATATATCAAATAAAAATTAAAACTTACGTTGGTATTTTGTTATTTAACAAAAATGGTAATTTTAATAACTATTTTTTAAAAATTAATTAGTAATATATTATTAATATTAATATTTTTTCAAAAATGTTTTGAAATAATCTTTAAAATATAAAATCTATTATTATTACTCGTAATAATATGTAAATATCATAATTATAGTTATTTTATATCAATTGATAAACACATGGATAATAGATGGAATAACTATTGTCATTCCATCGAAAATAAGAATTCCATCAAGAATTGTGATTTCTAATGGCAGCACATTGCAACTTAGAATTCTATAGCATTCCATCAATTCCGCCGTACCAATCACGACTTTCAATCCATATTAATCATTGCTTAACAAACCCCACATTCACAACACCGCACACACAACATTTGTTGAGCGAGTATAATTATACATAATGCTTCTAGTAAAAAAGAATACTTGGCTACTTATACGATACGTGGCAATGTCATGTGATCGTTATATGTGAATCTATAGATCGATGGCAAGTGAATTCATTATTTGTGTATTTTTCACACTTTGTGCCATAAATATATTTTGGATTGCTTTCACATGCGTTTTATTTTAATGGATATGCATATAAATATTAAGTTATCCATTTAAAATAATTAGATATTTGATTATTCATTCTTTATGTTATATTATTTTTTTCAATAATGTTATTTTTATCATCATAATTCATATATTGTATATGCATGTGAAAAATATTAAAAATAGTGAAAGAATATATTAATTATTTGAGGAATTTTTTAATTTTAAACTAACTTCTTTTTTAATAATTAGCGGATATAATTTTTTCTATATTTTAGTTAACATATTATAAAAAAAAGACTACATTAAATTTTCATTCTTTTTTCTAAATTAATTTTTAATAACTAGACACGGTTGTAATTTGAATTTAAAAAAAATTATTTATTAATATTTAGTTTTTTCTTAATATGTTTAAATTTAATTAAAAGTAAATGAGTCTAAAATCATTATGTATTTTGGAACAGATATGATTTTGTTTAGTGAACTGTATTTTTATATATATGATTTTGTAAATATTTTTGAAAATTTGTGAAATCCTTTGTAATCTATATTTGTTAATTATTATTATAGCACATACCGTAATAAAAACGAAAAATACTAGGTTGTATGTATAATAAGATAATTTATTTTCAATTAGTTGAAAATAAATTGTCTAGTGATTATAAATTTTAAGTTAATAATTAAAAAATAGTATTATAAGCGTATAATACAAAATAGTGAATAATTGAGTATGATTTAATTTTATGTGTAACATACACAAAAAAAAATGTTGTAATCTATACTTGAGAGCATTTTTAGGATACACAAACATTTTGAATATATTTATTTTAAATATGTAGTAAAATGTTCCTCTCTTCTCCTAATATCAAATATATCGTCTATATACAACAAAAATAACTCAAACGCATTAGTTTATACTAAACTTATATATTTATATAAGTAGAATTTACTCACAAAAAGATAATATTACTATTATTTGATATAATCTTAAAATATCTCTAATTTCAAACTTGATAATCGAGTGCAACTTAATTAGTAAGATACTTCATTCCAACTAATAGGTTGGAAGTTAGAGTCACCATGGAAGGGAAATGAGAAACCACTATTGGTTATCTTAAAAAAAAGAAGAAAATAATCATATTTCAAATTTGTATATGCATATAATATATTCCGTGTATCATATAATTGAGAAAATCTAGTATTATTTATAACAAGATATTTATACCATACTAGTGTTGTATTATTAATCTAGTTTGAGTAATGACTGTGATCATTTTTAGCTAAGTAGATCATATTTCCAACCCCAACTTATTATTATTTCATAAAAGAATTCATAAACTATGTACACTTACAATCAAATGCTCATATTATAACCAAATTAACATTTATATCCTAATTCTTCATAAGGTTATGATTTAAAATATTTTGTTGGGTTAAATTTGTGATTTGGAGCATGGTGAATATGTGTTTGATGAAGAAAGAAGCAAACGATTTTGAAGCAAGAATTGAAAAACTTGAAGTATGAGTCAGAATGTGCCGTTTTTTGTATTGGTTGGTTGCTAGTTATATGTATCTTTGTTTCCACGGATTATATTATGTATCTCTGTAGCGAAAATAAATAAAAGAAAAAAGTGGTAAATTGTCACTTTAGATATCATTACAAATTAAGAAGTAATTATTATTTTGGTAGAAGTAATTATTATTTACATAAATGGAAATTAAACCACGCATTTCACATGGTCACATTTATTAGGACTAACTCTATGATGACCCACTGTCAAAATTATTGACCATTATGGCAAAAAAGGGAGTCAATTCCAAAAGGCTATTGACGTTTATATCATCATTATAGCAATGCATTCATAACATTGAATCATAACACGCGGCCCCCCTACTATGTCATTAAACTTTTGATAATACATCGGTGGTTCTCCACTTGTTCCTCGATCATTTGAAACATGTCTTGTATGTTGGTTTCGTGCAACAACTTATACAATGCGGCATTTTCGTTTCTTCTTGTAACCGCTTCATTTGAGTGATCTCCTCAATTGCTACACTGCTTGAGGATGTCGTTTTTCCATTTCCCTTGCGCTTTGCAGTCTTTTGGCCAATGGAACGACTCCTACTCGTCTCCTCGCTCAGAAGGGGGTCGGGATCGGCCTCCCCGCTTTTGCTGAATTGGCCGTCGAAGATGTGTTTCGTTCTCTTCGGTCAGGCCGATCCGCTGCCCGCCCACTTTTCGCAGTAGCGAACCTTATCCCAATTCTTTACTTACTTGAAAGACTTCTTGTACTCGTTCATGTAGGTGGACAACGCATTTTTCAAAATGTCCGCCTCACTTGAGTCGCTCATTCTTTCCATTTCTATTGCGTTATAGATGACACAGAAATTAGAGAGTTCGAGGTTAACTATATCATAATGCCCTCGAACCATACGAGTTGTGAGTTAAGTGGCGCCTTTAGGGCATACATCATTGTACTTCCTGTCAACCTTTTCCCAAAATGACAATCATTTTTGTTGATTCCCGACGATAACATCTTCGCTAACATCGACATACACTTTGAAGATACTCATGGGTTCATCCGCGGAGTACGCAAATCGGACGCCGGGCCTTGGACCTCTCCACTTCATCGGAGATGTTGATGGCGTCGAGATGTGGAGACAACGAGCCGAGACAATGAGAATCGGAATGTAGCGCTTGAGAAGTCATTCTGAAATTGATTGGTCGTATCCGAATAGAGTTGGATCAATCCCTTTATGATAAAATATGTTGAATCACGACTTTATGGTTAGTAGTATTGGTAGAGTTGGACATAGTGGAAATTAGAAGGGAAATGAAGTGTTGGAGAAATGGAGTAGATGGGAGTGTTGGGAGAGATGAAGTAGATGGTGTGAAAAATAAAGTGTGTGTGTCGGGTTATTTATAGAAGAAAAAGAAATTAAAAAATGAAAGTGCCATTAATAGTCGTTGGCTATTAAAAATATTATTTAATTTTAAAACACTAGCCATTGGTTAGTTATTAAATAAAAATATTTATTTATTTAAAATTTTGCAGTTAAAAAAATTCAAAAATTGTCAAAATTTGCCAAAATTGCACACCAAGCGCATGCGTCTCACTCGCACTCTTATTGGTCGAGAGACGCGAGTGCTTTATGGTTAAAAGTATTGGTAGAGTTGGACATCGGGTCTTGCAATACCGTAAAAATTCCCAATCACCCTTTTCTTGTTACCAGTAGTCATTATTCCATTGTCCCTAAAAAATGTGTAGCCCGACATCGTCAATGGCAGCTGTAAGTACAAAAATGTGGTATATTACCTACAATCCTATGAACTACACCAATTTTTTTGGAATACAACTTGTTCAAAGTATTTTGCTTCTCATCCACAAATAAATGAGTTAGTAACTCCTCTTCAGTTATACCGTAGACTGTCTTCATTAAACTTTACTTCAACCACCAATCACCATAATACTTTTTGGGGCTCAACTTTACATCCTTATTCTTCAAAACAAATCAAATATGACTACACAATATCCCCATCCTACCATACAACTTGCATCCACATAAATAACCGTCATTCTCCACGCCGTATCTCACATTGACTGAATTGTGATTGCTATCAACAACTTTGTATATTTAAATGTTGTTCTCAACATTCATCTCCAACACACGACATTGAAAGCATGCTTCAACTATTTCTGTCGGAACCTCCTTAAATTTAGTGTCTATATAGATAATAGCTATATGTTTCTCAAGAGGTAGTTGCATTTTGATTCATTTGTGTCTCCAGAGCATGGTTAAAATTCATGATGAACTCGAACATATTTGAGCGATGCTTTGTGTACTTCTTCAAAAAAGCTATTTTCAAATTAAGATACTAAAGTTGTTTTTAGCAATGAGCCCATAGTAATGTCTCTAAAGAAAGCTGGAACCAGAATTCTCTCCAACCATACATGGTTTTGAACCACTCCTCATTTTCTAGACCATAACATTGCATTATATCATTCCATGAATGTTCGAATTCATCAGCTTCTATCAAGTTAGACTGCACCCATGAATTTAACTCTTTCTTGAGATTCTCGTTTGCAAGCAACAATTTGAGAACTTTATCAGCAAGCTTAAGCATTATATGCCACATGCACCACCGATGTCTCGTGTTTACTAGAACACGTTTAATTGTAGCTTTCATTCCCAAATCCTGATCGATGATTATCAACTTTGGGGCTACACCCATGCATCCAATGAATTGCTTGAACAACCAGGAAAATGACTCGGCATCCTCATTCGTAATTAATCCTGTAGAAAACATCACAGGACTACCATGATTGCCCTTGCCGGTGAACAGCACAAAAATCATGCAATATCTGCGTGAATCATCAAATATGTTTTATAAAAATCGTTATTATAGATATCATTACAATTGCATACTATATGCATACATCAAACTTTATAAACAACATAGAACACAAACTTCGACATTTTAAAATTATAATATAAACCTGATACACTTGTTTATAACACTCAAAGACCCGATGACATACAATATCAATACAAAATACCATTTATCATCATGAAGAATGAAATATATCATAATATAAATGAAAAAATCACATTTAATACAATATAACACTTGTAGATATTAAACATAAATATATAACAACATACTCGCGCAAAAAATGTTACATGTTTGTATAATAAGTTGTGTCGAATGCAACAACATTACCAAACATGTGAAAATTTATTCGTGCTATGGGAATGCACCAAAAAATTCGTTTCAACTTGTCTTCAGCGCCGACCTCAAACTAGTAAAAAAACCTTCTATTACGTCTTTCTTCCGACGCATTTCTAGCAACAACATTTCAGCATCAAAACCCTCAACATATGTTTTCATGTCACGATTATAATTCTTTACTTCTATAACATCACAACCAACGCCATCATACCCACCTAATAACTCATTTAATAACTTGAATGTGAGGGTAGGTCCAATATTAGCAGTAGCACAATCGAAAATGATTTTTTTATGCACCTCATCAATGCTTTGATTTAAGCTCAGCCTCTTATGACATTCTTCCACCATCGCATGGTTGTGTTCCTCAACAAATTGATTCACTGCATACCAAAAATCACCACCCTCTGCAACAAACTTGAAAGAAATCATAGCATTGCATTCGCCCCTTTTTGATGCGCGTCTACGTTTATCAGCAAAACCTTCCCGCTCATTCAATCCATCTAGTTCTTTCGTTCTCTCTTTACCTTCCCTATTACACACTATGTATAGCCAAGTAACCACGTCGTCTATTGTTTTGGATCCATGTCTCCGAGTGTCGAAACCAACTAATCGGGCATAGTTAAAATAAAAAAGTAGTTGCATCATTTATGGACTTGAATTTTTGGCCAAGATGAGGCTTGAACTTCTTATCACATTCTGGAATATATATAACTACAATGACATAAACGAATTGTTCGAACTGATAAATATTTTAATAAAGTCATCATATCAATAATAACATTATCATTAAATTTCTGAAAGTGTATCATCCTATATTTTTATTAGGGCAAATTGCTGGGAAAATCACAAAATTTTGTCAAATTCTAGTCGGTCCCGCAGTTTCAAAATCAGCCGCAAATATCGTAACTTTGATAATTTTCGCAATTATCCCATGACGAAAAATTCCAGTGTCCTACATGTATTAATCTACTGACATGGTGCTTACGTGTATTAAAATGATTGACTTGGCACATACGCTTGCAAAACTACGTCGTTTTGTTATATGGAACTAAATATAAAAAAAGGGTTGAGCTCCAAAACCCCCTTCCACCTCTCAGGCAAACTCATTGTCGGCTTGCCGGAAAGAGCTCGCCGGAAACATCCTGAAATTATAGAATTTCAGGCCTAAATTCCGTATTAGAGTTAAAGAGAAATGGCAGAGCTTTGACATCAGTGCCTCAATTCCAGTTCCATGCTCATAAACAATAGCAGCCTCACCAGCTCGATGCCCTATAAGAGTTATGTAGGAGTCACATTTCTCTATAGAAAGATCATCATGGACACCATTAGCTTTCTTGTTACCTTTTACATGATTAGCTTGTTCCTTAGCCAGACCATTTTCTAATCGGATCTTTTGTTGAGGAAGCTGCATTACAAATAATTAATCAGATTTTCCATCGGGCCACCACCGCATACCGACACGACACCAACCCAGCCACCACCGCACGCCTACACCACTTTAAGAAAGAATCGAACACATTAGCTCTCGATTGGGGCTTAGGGTTATGGAAAGATTGGGATTTGGACGGTGGGTGATTGAGATTTTGGGAGGTGGAATTGAAGAAGGAAGATTGTTCTTCGTGGTTGTTAGTGTTGGTGGAGGGCAGCGACTGTGTTAGTCGAGGGCGGCAACGATGTTGACTGCAATCGAAAAGAGAGGGAGACGAGATGTGTTGGTAGGTTTGGGGAGGGTGTTCAAAGAAAAGAAAACGAAATAAAAATGAAAAAGAAATATAAAAAGAAAAATAAAAAGAAAATTGTTTATTTTAATAAACGACGTCGTTTTGTAAAGATACAAAACGACGTCGTTTAAGTAATTGGACGTTTTGTCCACATAATATTCTCCGGCTACCACATCAGCCATGATTTTCCCCAAATGTCTGTGGGACAATTGCGAAAATTGTCAAAGTTGTGATATTTGCAGCTGATTTTGAAACTTACGGAACTAACCAAAATTTGACCAAACTTCATGGTTTTTCGGACAATTTATCCTTTTTATTAATGTCATTACTATCATTATTTTATGCAAACCTGAAAACGATATATATCATTACTTATAAATATACATGTTATTATTATTCATATTTTTGGACGCTTTCATTCATATTCATGACGCAAAACATTATACATCATTTTATTACATATTCCATCACATTGTATTATGACATTACACACAATAATTAATATAGTTTTTATGTTAAACTGAATCCGTCAACAACTTTGTACTATTTATGCTTAAATTTGTTTTAATCAATTAAATATAACATGTATATAAAATAATTGATAAAAAATTTATATTGTATAAATATAATAACTTCCGAATAATTTTAGATGAGCACAACGACGTACAATATAATAAGGAAATTAAAAATACCTTCAGAAGAATAATCCATTGATGAAATAACACAATAGCAAATACGATTGCAAAGCTTAAGATGAAAACCCTCCTAGAAATAACTGATATTGTCTGGAAACCTTATGAGAAATAATCGACACAGGTAACTAATCAGAAAGAAAAATAAAGATTTTTCTTGTCTACGTTGAATTGTGATGTATAAATATTTTATAATAACATAATCTACATAAATCTTGACATATCAGAAGCATATCTTGCATAATTATATAAATTATGTTAATAACTGCCTAATAATACACGAAATAATTATGTGAGTTAATCCCTTTTTTTCAGTTGATGCCTTAACCGTAAGGAATTATAATTACTTTCAAATCCTTTTCTAATTAAAAAGTACATAATTAAATGACGCATGACGCAATTATAAACGGTTAGATCAACAAATTTAATGGTTATAAAATGGTCTTAGGTCTGCAATAAGGAAGCGTTCGGATTTGAATACAACTACATATATATATATATATATACATATATTAAAAGTAATTATTAATTCTTTACTGTGTCCGACTCCACGAATTCTGTTTTCTAGATCCGCCATTATTACAAATTATAGGTTGGTAGTTAATTCGTTGAAGATATTATGTACAATGTTTTTGTGTTTGAAATGTTATAAAATAGCTATCTCTTAAAATTGAGAATGAAAATGTTGAAACATGGTAAGAGAGTTATGGTTGGGGTGGCGGCCTTAGCAATTTATAGCAGTGGGGACCTAAGCTTCGTACATAGCCATTCAATTACTAATTGATGTATGTGACTAAAGTTGGATGGTTGCATGAACCTTCTTTCCATGATTCACATTCTTAAATCCCCTTCCTTTTCAAGTTTTCCTTCCTTACTATTACAAGATGTTCTATGAGTTCCCACTAAGAGAAAACTATTACAATTGATACCTTATATTTGCTATAACTTTGAAATGTTTTCATTTACTCTCTTAGTCAAAGTCGAATGACTTAATTTAGTATTATTATATGGGTAAATTAGAAATTTGGCCGATAAATTTGCCTCTCCCTAATATGTACGCGCAAGGTCCTTTTTTCTCATTTGATAGATCATAAATGCGTATTATAGACTTAAATAATTATGTACTTAGGGAAAATACCAACAAGTAGCTGGTTTGCCCGAGAGGTTAAGGGGGAAGACTTAAGATCTTCTGCACATAAGTGCGCATGGGTTCGAACCCCATAGCCAGCATATTTATTAAATTTTTACTCCTATACTATACACTTATTAATTACGTTCCTTTTTAAGCTAATATATATTTTTAATTTCTTTCACTCATCCATACTTATTAATTATTCTTTCAGACAGCATATTTTTAAAATTTCCCCCCACTCACTTATTCTTATTTTATGTTATTTTCAAGCTAATATATATTTTTATATTTTTTTCCCAATCTCTACTTATTAATTATTCTTTTAGCCTGCTATATATTTTTCAATTCCCCCCCCCCCCGTCACCTTTGCTTTATTTATTTTTTAATGAAAAAGAAGATACATAATGAGAAAGAAACATGAGGGGATAGAAAATGGTCGTGTCTATATAAAGTAGTAGATACTTTACCATATCATAGACGTTTAGACTCAAATAACTCAATATTATTCATAAGTACCCAAACTTGTCACTTTCATTTCCCATGAAACAGCGTCAACGGCGCAGCCGGATACAGAGATTCGACTAATATACATACCTTGATGATCCTGTATTCGACAAAAGATATTCTCCAGATCCAATGGATTGATGGCTGTCTTCACATCTAATAATTTTGGAAATTAACTGAAAATGTACCTTGGGAGATCAATTGCCTGAGCATATCTTATTCCACTAGTTGCTTTGATGCTTCAACTTTGGATAGGATACATCTCCCTTTCCCGATCATCTTCTTCGTTTTTCCCTTGTGTCCGTGGGCTAGGTCATATTTTGGGAGTTAATTTACTATTGTTTTGTTAAATTTAAAATTTAATTATTTATTATTATATTTTAAATAGGGGTTATAGTAAATAATTTGGAGACTATATTTAAGTTTTAATAGTTTGGTATGGCAAATCTAGCCTGAAAAATCCATGCCTATTTGTGTGCCTTATCTTACTCTTCATCTTTATTACTAAGAAAAATCCTATTCATAGTCACTCTTTAATTTCTTATACATCTCATGTCTAATTGATCTAAAAACATACTCCTTTGCCCTAATGTATAATGAATAAAGTATCCGACAATATAGCCCCAACTCTTTTCATAAAGTATCCGACAATATAGCCCCAACTCTTTTCATACTTTAAAAAAGGCATAATTGCCATTTAAATCATAACTTTTGATTGACTTCTGGTCAATCCCATAACTTTTGAAACTGGAACATAAAATCATAACTTTTGATATTTTCTCAATTATACCACGGATCAAAATTTCGGTGAAATTGGTGGTGACGTG
>JAYDZE010543960.1:0-14234 GCA_034509125.1 Monilaria moniliformis
TTACTCATACCGGCAGTTTCGGTACGGTATACGGTATGACAGTTTCGATAAGGTATACCGTACCGTCCCACCCCTAGTTTTGATTTTTAGAAATTTGAGTATTTGGGCTCATATTTTAGATCCTAGACTTATTTAGGCCTCATTTGATAGCTTATATAAGATAAAACGAGATAAATAAAATAAGATGTGCTTTAAGATAAAAAATTATTTTTATGAGAAGATAAAAATTTAATGTTATTATTTGGTAGGTGAAATAAAAATTAAAATAAAAATAAGTGTGGTGTTTTGTAGATTAAATTATATTATAGATAAAATGTAAAATGATATTTTTGCCCTTACTAAAAATATGAATATATTTAGTAATGTTCTTAATGATAAATTATTTAAACAATATAAATTTAGCTAAATGAATTATTCAATAATTAATTAATCAAGCTAAATTAAGATTTATTAACTTCCGTAAATTTTGCTAAATATTAGAAAGCGGATAATTTATTTATTAATTTATATAAATTTTGATAAAATATTAATTTATATAATTTTGATAAATATTAATTTATATGAATTAAGATTTATTAAATAATTTAGATAAATTAATTCATGATTGATTAACATTAATTAATGAGATGGGGAGTTCGAGAGTGGTAATCAAAATTGCCCTAAACTTCATCGCCACATCTTCTCAGCCGCATTCCCCTTCACCACCGCCATCCGCTGCCACCCGCCGCCTAGAAGAAGAGAGAAACCAGCCCAGAAACACAGAGAAACCAAATCATAGAGAAACCCAATCAAACAGAAAATGAAAAAAAAAAAAAAAACCCAATAAAAAAGAAATTGAAAAAATTCAATAGCCCCCACCAATTTTGGAAACTCAATCGAAATCGAATGAAATCATAAAAATCTCAAACCATCGACCCTAAATCGGAAAATATGACGGCGGTGGAGTGACGGCGGCCATGGAGTGAATGAAAGAGACGAAGACCATGGTGCGACGACCACCACTACTGCCGCACACCACCACTACCGCCGATCGCCACCGCCTCGAGGGAGAATGTGAGAGAGTTGCAAAGATAGAGCCGATGAACTGCAGGGACAGAGGGAGAGCAATAGTTGCGGGCACAAAGAGAGGGGGGAAAGAGAGTCGCATGGAGAGAGATAGAGAGAGAGAGAGGGGATGAGGGCATAAATGTCTAATCTGAGTGAAACAGTAGCCTATCAAACCAAAGTGGTATGATAATAAATGTGGGTTAAACAGTGAAAATGGACACTATATGAGCGCGCCGAGATAAGTAAACTGAGGCCCGATGGGCCGAGTTAAAATCCAATATTGGCTACCAAACATGAAAGTAGCACTGTTGGGCCAAGATTATTTATCTAATCTAGGCCTAATCTTATCTATCAAACATGACCTTAGTCTAGTCCATTGTATTTGTTAAGCCCAATTTTACCGACACATCAATTTTATTTTTTGATCTATATATCAAGTTCATTATTTGTTCACCTATATATAATATAATATTAGGACATCAATTATTTGTGCTCGTGTTGTTGTTCAAAATATCGTCGGTTTGATAGAGAATTATAATAATTGATGATACGCCAAGAGTGCGTTTTTTGTTGTAAATTACATGGGAAAAATAGGGATAAGAAAATTCACACCCTTTAAAATTTTCATTTTTTTTTTCTCTCGTTATACTTGAAACGATGATCAATCGCCATGAAACTAGAGCCTAATGTATTATATACTTAATGAAATTTCCAAAGGTAGGTAGTTTGTCGTCATCGAACCATTAATATGGTCATAATCGCGCTTGAAAGTTGGCAGTGCTAAACTAACTTTCAAGTTCATTTCCGACCGCATCGATAGTCCGATGATGATAAACTACATGTCGTTGGAAATCCCCTTAATTGCATAATACATTAGGCTTTGGCAAAGAACAATGACTACCACAATTTCGATGTGATTGAGGCTATAATTAGAAAATTTCTCAAAGTTTAGGTTATATAGAAAATAAATAACAGTCGAAACTTTAAACTAAAATTTGTTGAAGATTCAGGCTATAAACTATAATTGAGTCATAATTCTATGTGTTGGAATGGGAGGCAAAAGGTAATTCTTTGTAATTTATTAAGAAGATATGTAATAACATTGCTCGCTCTGTTTATTTGAACTATGTGGCAAATGACACTAATCAAAGCTCAGTCAAGGGTAAAAAACAACATGAGGATGAGATGACTAACATGAGGTTGGTCCTATTTGACCAATGGCAGTACAATTAAAAGTTGCTGATAGAAATATGCAGTTTTAGACTGTTAGAAGACCGAGTCTAATTTCACTAATTTAAAGGGTATCTTTTTTTTAATGTGTCTTGTCACGTTGTTGTGGGAAAAAATATGTCAATGATTTATAGGTTTTGTGATCTCGAGAAGAAGTTAAATAAGTTAGCTGATGAAGTGGATAGGGTTATTGAGATTTCAAGACTAACTCTTCTTTCACCTTGCAAGGTAAGATAGTAAAAATTTGTAGTCCAGTTAGCTGGCTTAGAACCCAAATCTTCATTAGCAAAGTGAATGAGAAAGTTGCTGAGCATAACAAACTTTGAAGCTCGAAAATTATGCATCAGTTTGTAAAGAACACTCCAAATTGAGCTCTAACATGCTCTAATCGACTTGATAAAAAACTATAATATTTTCATACTTATTTGCTCTATTTTTCAATAACATACACAATCATTGTAGGTTTTATTGGATGATGCATCGTAATGTGACGTTGCAATGACTCACTGTAGTTTTTGGAGAATGTGAGTTCCCCACCACCGATGTCAACATTTCTTGTGAACTTGGATGTATAGAAAGTGTAGGGTTCACTTACCAATGTTTGACCACATAATGTTCAATAATATTATTACACATAGTACCTTCATATAAAAAAGAGTGAACTACAAAAAATGTAATTATATTAAGGGGGCCACACATTTGCGGTACCTTTACTAAAATATTGACATTTGTGGTAACTATACTAAGACGTAATATCGTTTGAAGTACTTTTTCACTTTTTTGCAAAATTTTCGGACGAAATTGCCCCAAACCCATGTGATGGCATTTCAGTCATGTTCTATCTTTCTCTCTCCTCTTTCTTTTCAATTTGACACTCTCTCTCATCTCTCCACTATCCTCTCTCCTATCTCATCTCTCTCTCTTCTCTCCTCTATCTCTTTCTCTCTTCTCTCTTCTTCCATGGCTGCCGATAGAACCAAGTTATAGGGAACTTTTTATCACCAAAGTTTTCAATCAAAGCCTCCAATCGTGAGAATCGGTACGCCATTCGGGACTCAAAATCCAGTTGCATTTGAACCGGGCGCTGGTTCAAAGTATTCACGCACACGTCTAATGCCGCCAAAGAGTTTAGTGGTGTCGCATAATCGCACGACATCATTGAATGCACCAATTGATACGATCGAATAAACGAACATATGATAGGAAAAGCTTCAAGCGCTTTCGAACTCCAGAAAGTGAAGGTAAAAGAAAGAAATAACCGTCACACGAGCAACGGGGAGGCGCGGGGAGAGGAAAGCCTTGACGACAAGACAAGAAAGAGAGAGCTTTAGGGTTTATTAAATATCATCTTCTACTTTTGATGTGTCTTGTCCCTCGCAGTCCAACTCCACATCTATTTTACGACCCAATCTCTCATCGACTGGCTCAACTTTACACATAACATAGTGAGGGAGCATATCTGAGTTCCCACAAAAGGTTTACGTGCACACTTCCATGACAGACGAAGCCTTGTCGACATCATCCATTCCTTCACTCGAATCGCCAAACAAATCTGTAATACACAATTTCGGAGAGAGAGAGAGAGAGAGAGCGAGATAGAGACAGGAGTTTAGAGAGAAAAGGTAAATAATCTAATCCCGCACATCAACATCATAACCAACTAATCCTATCCCTACTATGAAAGGGCTGAGGAGTTTGAGTTGTACTACAACTAGTTCATTCCAAATGGTGGGCCTCAGCCCACACTTCTTGATCCAAAACTTCTTCATTATCGCCCGCCAACTCAGCCAGATTCATAAGGTTTAATTTTTCACAAAACATGGGTACAGACGCCTGTCACCCATGACACCCACAATCCAGCCTCAAATCGGTCACAACTTTATTTTTTCATTTCATTATTTTTATTATTTTTAAATTCATATATATTTATTTTAATTGAGAGATAAATAACTACAAATTAGAAAAGTACTTAATTAAATGCAGATATTTTAAATTCTTGAATTACATAAATTAAATACCAAAAGATGATATAATTGAAATCCCTAAAATTTCTTAAATAAAGAGTACAATTACTAGATAGTCCGAATCAGTTAGAGCACGTCAAAATTTATTCGATAAGATTTAATTGGTTTAATATATAGTATGTATATATAGTTAAATTTTAAGTAAATAATTAATTGTTTTAGTATAGTTGGTCGATATGCTTGTTTTTTATTTTTATGGTTATAATAAGTTCAATTTCATTAGTTACATTTTTTGTAACTAGGTCCTATTCAGAAGCCATTTTTTAAGAGGGCCCAAATTATGAGTAAATCAAACTTTTGAGATTTAATAAGGGCCATTTTATAAATTTTTTAAAATTTTTATAAACTATTATCAAAGGGTCCCTATTTAAAAATTTCCACAGGGCTCTTTTTTTTTCTTCTTTGTCCCACCCCTTACTTAAATAAATAAATTTGTACTAAATACTAAATCAATATCAATAAAAAATTGACATTCAAAAAGTAACAAATTCTATAGTTAATCCTAATTCTTGTGTTCACTCAATTTCTTGCATTTGAAAAAAAATATAGTATATTGTATAGTATACATTCAAAAAAGATAATCAACAACACTTTTGGATGGAAAGATTTTAGAAGGTATACCTATCTCTCTCTATATATTTCTCTCTCTCTCACTATCGATGCCTCACCAACAACATTAAAAATTAGAAAAATTTGCAGGTTTTATCTATCGCAACTTCCTCCTTTATCAAACATTTCCTGCCATTTTCAAGATTACAATTTCCAAACTAACACCACTCTTTGCTTTTTTCGAATTAAAAAAAATACAAAAATTTATTAAATTAGGGGTGACCGGCCGGCGTCCCCCGCAGTCTGCCTGGCCATGGCACACCGACGCCCGCCTCCAACACCGCCGTTTCTTGGTCGTCGCTGTGCGGCGGCTTTTCCACCACTTTCCAAGCAGCGATAAGCTTGCCCTTAGAGTTTAGTAATATTATAAATAGATTTTAGTAAATTAATGTTCGAAATTTATTAAATTATAATCAGTGCTAATAATTTATAATTAGAGCTTGATAGTTAAAATTTATTAATTCATACTTAGAATTTGATGATCCATAATTAAGATACAATAAATCATAATTATGTTTAAATTTAATAAATTGATTAATTGAAATAACAAGTATATTAACTAGGGCCGCAATGTGATCCTAATTTTTTTTCCTATATAAACATTCACGACACAACTAGTTGTAACAAAATTTCATTATCAAATATTCGAAGATGCATGAATCACTATACTATAAAAAAACACGCGTTTTACCGGTGGATACGCATCCTTCGCTAAATATTAGTGGATTACCGGCGGACGGTTCTTTGGAATACATACTGGCCAATTTCCGGCGGAGTTTGGTCCGCACGCATAACACGCCAACATCACTGGCAGTTTTACCGGCAAATATATCAGCCGATAACTTATTTTTGAAAATTAAATAAATAAATAATTTAATACTACCAGTGGAACTCTATCTGCTGGTAAAGTTAATTTTGGAAATAAAATTAAATAAGAAAATTATATTTCCACTATCTCCCCCCAAACACCAAGTCATCCAACGCAGCTGGCGCCGCATCAACGACGTCACCCGTTGCCGCACCTACGCCACTGCCTCACCTATGGAGTCGCCCGCCGCCGCCAAGTCATGCGAGCCCTAGCCCCGCCCTACGATGTTCAAGGCTTCTCTTTTGAATCCGGTGAACTCCGCCATCGGTGTCGCCAAATCAGTGTGTGCAGCGTGAGAAATTCCGACCTTTCCTCTGGCACAACAGCCGAGTTATGCGAGCATTAGCTGCACCCCTATGATATTCACGGCTCCTCAGATCTAGTGTTAACAATCCTCAGATTTATACGTTTGTCTAATTGCATTTGGAATTGGTGCCATTTTTGTATTAGTGTATGGAATGGGAAATCATACATGAAGAATTGTTAGTTTTTTTCAATTTCTTACGATTTTTATGGACAGCCGATGATGAACAGTTTACATTCACGATTAAAAGCTATCATGAAAATTCGATAGTAAACTTGATTAAAATAGTCAGTTTGTTGGAGAAGAAAATGTGGAAATGGGATGACAATTAAGGAAACGGCAAAGAGCAGCGCTCAAATATTTACTTGTGTTGTATATGGCCCTTTCAATACGAGAAGAAAATTTCCAGAGCAACGGATATAGAGAGAAGGAATGAAAGGAATGAAAGGAAAGAAGAGAGGAAGAATATATTCTTAGTGGAATCGCCATTGATGTTAGTTCTTTGGTTAGATTGATCAACAGTGGTGATGCTCCTAATTCTGGCAAAACCGACAGCTGACATGGGACTTGCTCAAAGTGAGAAAATGCAAGAGAGACAGAGATAGAGATGACATGAGAGATAGAAGAGTGAGTTGGAGAAGCAGAGAATGGTGAGTACGAAATAAAATAGAGTTTTTTATTTTTTTTATTAATCAATATTCAAGACAATGTTCTTATGATTAGTAAGCTTGCCAGTGCCACCACAGTTTAGTTTGGCCATGTCAGTCTCAATCTGAGGTAAGTTTGAATTGTTGTGAAATACATAAATAAATTAAAGTTTGACTATTTATACGACAATTTTATAGATCGTGGGAAAAGCGTAATTCACTAATAGTTTGTTTTTACATATAGTTAGCTCTTGTTTACAGGTAATTAACCCTTTTAAAAACCATGATGGTACAATTATTATATATCTTTTTTAAAAAAAATTATACACACACGCATCCAAGATGACCCGACTCTTCGACCTATTGGTTAAAGGGAAAATGTCTTACCAATTGAGTTGCGCTTCATGCATATCTTCAGTCTTACATTTTTTTGGTTTTGTGCTGATTCTTTATTGTTGGTATTTGTAACATACTTTGGTGCTATACAATGTAATTTTTATTGGTGTAAAATATATAATTAGTTTATATTACTTATGTCTATACAGTATTGTCAATTATAACTTTTGCCAAAATAATTATTTATAATTTAGAAGATTTTAGATATAAAAATTGATTTTGTAATTGTTAGGAAAACAAAAGACGATTAAAAGAAAAAATAATGAAAATCTAGAAAGTCAAATAGAAATGCATATGTGGATAGCCGAAAGAATAACTTAGAACGGAAATTTTAAAAAACTAAGCACAGTTACATGTTAAGTTGGTGGTTGAATGATCAATTGCCTATTCATAGTATAAATAGGTCTGGTTCTAAGGTCTAACGATAAATATTAAATATTATATTTTGCTTTAGGTCTCATATTCAGTTAATCCGACTTTGATTGGAAGGGTCAACGATTGGGGAAAGAGTATGTAGACTATCACTTGCTCAGCTTTACTTGCAAATGATATAGATAAAGAACAAAGAAAGAAACAATTTTACATTAGGTTCTTTTTTGTGACACTTCATTAATGGTATGTTTGCCATCCACTTTTATATCATGTAAAAAAAATCACCATTGTCCACTTTGACGGTTTTTAATTATTTGAGAATAATTTGGCCGAATATTATTTGAGATTAAATTGATCCATGATTATTGAAGACTAATTGGAGACAAAGACTCATAAGACAATACTAATCCTATGTAGATTGCTACATAAACGCTTGGAGGGCGGAAATACGTTGTATAATTAGTCAACACTGTTTAGATATATTGAGAATGGCTCAATTGTTCTTAGAGATAACAGAAATCGGTGGGAATGAAATGTATTGGACCAGTAGTAGGGTGAGAGACTTTCTCTGTGGACAATTAATGCCACAGATAGCTTAATAATTTATTTATTTTCTTTTATTTTTGTCTTTCCATGTCAGTATTTTCAGATTCTATAAAGTTTCTTTAGATTCTTCGATTCTTGAAAATGTAATATGTTAAGTTGTAGGGGCAAAATTCATACTACTTCAAGACCAGGGAAATGCGACTACTTAGCAACGATGTATTTTTTTTTTAATGTAAAATGGTCAGTTAGCCGAACCGTATTCACCCCTACCTACAAGCATCAATTGACTTAGGATAAAAACTTTTTGTTCAATTTCACACTCACATTGTCATATTGCCATGGGTAGTCAAAATCTCTTCCCTTCACCCAGCACGCAACAACAACAACACCCAACATCAAGCATCCGCTTGGTTGCGGCGTTGCATATAACTGAATTTGTAACCGACCAAAATCGTAATTTGAATTCGATTTCAATTTTTGTCAATTAATGGTATTATTTTTGGTCAGTCGATTAAATTTTAAACAATATTCAATTTGATAGATTTTAGTGGGACCGATTGTTATTTCAACCTAACCAATTGATGCTCACCCCTAGCCATGGTACCAATGTAGTGTGGATTTTAGTGTTGCCGTTTACATAGATATATCAGTTTATAGCTTAACAAGCTAACACTTAACCCATTCAAGAATATGATATTAGCATCTTAAGCTCTTTGAGCAACTTAATTGCTGATAGAGCTCTTTGAGCTTTGCATTTTAGTATTGAAATAATAAAACGTTGTTAGTTAATATAAATGTATAAAAATAAGGATTGCAAAGCTACCCAAGTTTTACAAATTTGGTATCAAATATACCAAATTTTGAATTTGTGATACACTTCATACTTATGTAATATTTATAATATTTTGTAATGTAAAAAAAACTGATGTAATGCCTATTTGTGTCACAAAAGGTGTACGGCTGCAGACGTTTGATTTTTTTTTCAATTTGTACTTAGGTTTGAATTGTTTTGTTTGATTCGACAGATGCGGGCCCGACGGAAAGTTGAAATAAATTGTAAATTTTCTACCATAAAGTTAAGGAGATGATGAAGATTTCACCATAAGGTATTAAGATTTTGCCTAATATGATGTTTCAACCCATGAAGAAGATTTCGTCATAGAGTCACGATAATTTCGCCAAAGAAGAACATTCTGCCTTATAGTAATGAAGATTTTGCCTAAGAAGATAATGAAGAACCTTCTCGCATAGATTCCCTTCACCAAGTCATCGCCAGCAATCAGCTCTTATCCCTTGGTGCCGAGTAGGTCGGTGCAGAGAAGAATTTTTTTTGTCGGTCATGGTTCATGTATGTTGTCAGTTAATTTTCCCTCAAATAATAATTACAAATCCCATTAGGTTATTAAGATTTCGCCTAATCTGACGTTTCCACCAATAAAGAGTTTTTGTCATAGAGTCACGAAAATTCCGCCGAATATTAGAGTAATGAATATTTTGCCTAAGAAGATAAAAAAGATTCCACCGAGTAGGTGGGTGCATAGAAGATTTTTTATTTATTTTTGTCGGCCATAGTTCATGTATCTTGTTAGTTAATTTTCCCTCAAATAATAATGGGTATGGAGAAGGGGTGTTTAACTAACTCTTGGTTATCAGTTAAATCAATAATCGAACTGAACCAGATCGGTTATTGGTTAACCGATAACTGAAAATAATCATATTGTTCGGTTCTCGGTTATTGTTTAGGAAGGTGGTCGGTTATCGGGATCGGTTGATAGATTAACCAGAAAAAATGAAATTGAATTTTAGTATTAAAAATTATATTTTATTTTAAGTAACCCTAATTACATTCTAATTTCTAAGTTACCACTTACCAGTACCACCACATATTCAGTAAAAACATTTGTCTCGTCTCTCTTCCTCTTCCCGACCATGCACCCGACTCCATCTCCCTCACCTCACTTCACATCGGCATCGGCCCTTTGCGGTTCCGACACGACATCGCTCCTCTTATGTGGCTTATACCCCGCCTCCAGCAGCCTGCGTCTTCAAGCTCCAGCCCGACTCGTCATTGCTCTCTTCTACAACACACCACCATCGACTCCAGCCTGCCTTGGGCCACCTCTGCCTCTGCTCTCAAGTAAGACTAGTGTTTATTGTTTAGTCATTTTATGGCTCAGTTTTGCAAGTTAGGGCTTAATTTCTGCAAATTAGAGTCTCGATTCTTGAATTGAATAAATTTATTTGATTATTCTTGTCAAAAATATGTGTGTGTGTGTGTGTAGCGTGGCAAACCCAAATGATTGCCTCCACATCTTATGTAAAATTGATTGAATGTAGATAGAGGGTTTGCCTTGTACTATTTTACATTAGTATGTGTGTGCAGTGCAACAGATTGTGCATTTTATTGTATTTTTCTTCTATAATTTGATGATGATAATCATAATTTTAGTATGATTTCTATTAGA
This sequence comes from Monilaria moniliformis, assembly GCA_034509125.1. Lineage (NCBI taxonomy): Eukaryota > Viridiplantae > Streptophyta > Magnoliopsida > Caryophyllales > Aizoaceae > Monilaria > Monilaria moniliformis. The sequence continues at coordinate 10,509 of JAYDZE010543960.1, forward strand.
GATATTTATATTTGTTTTTTTCTCTTACCATGATGAGCTCATGTCATCGTGAATATTGTTATGTATGGAACAAATTTCAAATCAAATTCTAAGTTTAGATATTCCCACAACCATTATTAATTAGTAGCAATATAGTGTTTATGTATATATGTTCTATTTAACATGTCCAAGTGTTTATACTACTGTGTGTGAGTGTGCAGAGTGTGTTTTTGCAACATGTGTGTGCAATGTGTGTGTGTGTATGCAATGTGTGCATTATAAAATTATGCTTGTGTAGTGTTGTATGCGGTATGTGTGTGCAGTGCGTGTGTATACAATTTGTGCATTATAAATTTTTTTGTGTGTTCGGATAATTGTTCATTGTGATTTCGAGATTTTGATAATTGTTTTTTTTTAAAGTGTGATTTTAGAACTTGAATTTGAATATTTGTTCTTTGTGATTGAATGTTGTGTAATTTGTGTTGGACTATTGTCGGTCGGTTCTTTTTTTAAGTAAAAATATTGAAAAATCGAGAAATGTGGTATGATTTATTTTTTATTTTACTAATAAGAACATTTAATGTTCATAATATGTTACAAAAACTTCTTGTTGTGTAGTGGATAATGTAGTTTATATATTATCCATTGATCAAAGGTTCAAATCCCACTTGACACAATGTCACTTATTTTTTACACAGTTATTCGGCTAAATCGGTATCAAATAAATGTGTACGGTTATAAACAAACCAACTAAATAAGCAGCCCTAGTATAGAGTGTAGTTGTTTTAGTAAGTAGGTTGTTGTGCTATCCATTTTCAAAAAGTGTATGATTCCACAAACAAAAAAGTAAAATGTTAACGTGAGCACCGTTCACGAAATATAAACGAGATAGTTTTCTCGTATTTTAGAATTTATAGATAAAAGTTACTTCCTCTATCCATCAAAAGTGGATCACAATTTCTTTTTCCATCGTCTACCAAAAGTTTATCTTTTTCATTTACTATAATAGCCACATCCACTCATTATAACACAATCCTCTATTAATTTATTATTTACAAAAAAAATGCAATCAAATTCCATAATTAAAGCATTTAAGAATTCAAGTATGGTGGATCCCTTTCTACACTTCAAACACTATCTATCAAACAAACAACACTATCTATCAAATAATCATTAAAATTCGTGCCACATTTAAAGTGATCGACTTTTCTGTTTCAGTTCGACTACGGATGGAACCAACCAAATAAGCAACTCCAGTATAGAGTGTACTTGTTTTAAGAAGTAGGTTGTTTTGCTATCCACTTTAACAAAGTTGGGTAGTAAATAAAAAAGTATAAAGTTGACGTGAACACTATTCACAAAATATAAACAAGATATTTTTCTCGTAATTTAGAATTTCATAGACAAAAGTTACTATCTCCATCCATCAAAAGTGAATTACAATTCTCTTTTTCGGTTGTTCACCAAAAATATATCATCTACATTTTTGGATAGTAGCCACATCCACTCATTAACTCAATTCCCTATTAATTTATTATTGAAAAAATCTAAACCCATAATTATAGTATTTAATAACTCAAATATAGTGGATTTCCTTTTGTACTTAAAATACTATCTATTAAATATTTATTAAAATTCATGCCATATTTAAAGTGATTGAGGATGGAAGGGGTACTAATTTAGAATCTAAAATAACTGAAGCTACCAAGATTAAAAATAACATTTGGATTTTTTTTTTGTTTTTAATTTTTCTCATATTAACTATGGGTAATTTACTAAATTTAAGATACACAACAACTAATTGAATAATATATAAATGACATAAGAATATATGATTTTAATTTCAGATTTTATAATTTCAATCATTCAATTATTGAATTAATAGTAAAATTAAAATTAATGTATCTCTTGTGGATTAAATTGATAAGACCATCGTCAATCGTCCTCTAAAACCCATTTTGCAGTCACGAATTTCCTCCAATGGTGCGCCAAAATTAAACGCAAAAATGCAAATATTTGGGTTTTTGAACAGTGCAAACACAAATTTGCGTTTGTACTGTTCACAAACGCAAAAACTTTGGGATATTGCATTTAAGGCCAAATCTTTATTTTATTTTGAAAATGGGAAAGAGAAGAGAAGGGAAGAAGGAGAAGTACAAAACTTATCTCTGCAAACTAGCGTGAGGAAGAAAACTAATGTGAGGAAGAAGAAGAATAGATGAAGAAGAAGCGGCGCGTATTAGTTAATTAGGTTAATGTCTTTATTTATTTATTAAGTGTATGGGCTGGGCTTATTTATTTATTAAATAATGGGCTGTCAATTGGGTTTAATTTAATTGGTATAAATATTTATGTAAATTTTTGACTAATTGAATTTTAATTAATTGGGCTTATTAATTGTTTTGGCTTTAATTAAACCAAAGCCCAAATTCACGTAAAAAGCTGATATGTTGTTTAAGTTCGTTAATTTTTTTATTAAATTAATTTGACTAATGTATTTAATTAATTGGCTTTATTTTTAAATTTAATTACATATATACTATGAAATTAACAAAGAATAATTAATATAAAATTAATAATTAAAAAATACATAAAACACCACATTATTCTAAAATACATTTTAAATAAGCTTAACAATTAAAATACATAACATACCATAAAATCCTAAAAATAAAAAACACATTTCAAATACATAAAATTAAAATAAACGACCAATAATGAAATTACGATAATGAAATAAAAACCTAATCTAAAGTGTTGTGGGGTTAATGTGTAATTTAGATAAAATATGAAGGTATGATTGAAAAAATATAAAAAGTAAGTGAAAAGGGAATATTCTTTTGGGTTTGAGTTTGATGTGAATGGTTGGAGTAGAATTACTATTTAATATGACATTTACAAAAAAATGAGTTTGAGTTTGGTGAAAATGGTTGGAGATGGCCTAAGTAGTTAGAGCAACCGCAGCGGCGGCTCGCGCAATTTCCCTTGGCCGCCCTCCGTTGCAGGGCTGCAAGCTGCCGGCTCGAGCCCTCGCAACGGCTCGTTGCTCGCACCACGCCCCCACGCGCGGGCCGCGCCCAATCGCGTCGCGCGTGCTTGACACGCGCCAGGTGCGCGACTGCGCGTCATTTTTTACGCGAAAATTATTTTTTTTTTAAAAAAAATAGCCTTTGAAAAATTATAATTTTTTTTAATTGGCCGTTGCCAACGGCTATTTTTTTTTTAATTACTTTTTTTCTTCTATAATTACATACATCCTCTATCCTCTTCATTCCACACAAAATTCATCTCTTTCTTCTTCATTCTTCTTCATTATCATGTTTATCCCCAACCATCAAGCACTTATCGAACACTTGTTGTTGCAAGAGATCGATCCAACAGCTTTTGGATACGACCCAAATACTTTCAATGCATCCAATTCGGCTTACGACTCTCTTTGTCTCGGCTTGTCATCCCCACATCTCAATGCCATCAAATTATCCGATGAGGCGGAGAATTCGAGGCAAGAAGCACGAATTCCATACTCTGCATAAGAGACGATGCGTATATTCGAAATATACGTCGACGTGAGCGAAAACGCGGTCCTCAGCAACCAACAGAAAGAGTCGTCTTTCTGGGCAAAGGTGGCGAACAAATACAACGAGATACGGCCTAAAGGCGCGGCCGAGCACACTGCTCGTATGGTTCGGGGCCACTACGACAGAGTGAACCCCGAGCTCGCCAAATTCTGCGCAATTTACAACAGTA
>JAYDZE010543971.1:0-14233 GCA_034509125.1 Monilaria moniliformis
TATTATTATTATTATTATTATTATTATTATTATTATTATTATTATTATTATTATTATTATTATTATTATTATATACAATAAAGTAAATAAAAATAGTAATTCTTAAAAAAAGTAAATGAAAATAGAAAAATTTAATATGATAACATAAACCTTATATGATATTTTATATGGTATAAGAAAACCTTGAATATGAGTACGATTGGCAATTAATGATCAAACACAAGCCGTTAAGGTTATGTTCGAGACGAACATATCTGATGGCAATGATCATAATGTCATGTGAAGACTACACGATCCGACACAAAATTATTATATACTTATCGTAGTGACACGATAAAAACACAAATACAATATACTAGATGCCAGCCCATAGACTTTGCAATGAAACAAAGTAATAATAGATTTTACGCTGAAACAAAGTAACTGATTTGTTCTCATTTAATAATTCATATATATGATTATATGAATTGCTTCACTTCTATTTTCAAATGGATCGAACTTCAATGTAGGGAACATCTCCAGTTAAATCATTTTTTACTTCTCATTTAAATAATTCTCATCGACAATTTACCTACAAATTGCATCTTTATACGGTTTTTATATAGTTTAATTATAGTTTAAAATACTTTATTCTCATTCATCACATGAGACAGAGCACAATAGTTAAAGTATTTGTTACTTTTCAAAATAATATTAGGTTTATTAAAATATATAATCCTAGAGAGCTTTCAAGATGAGTTTTATAAATAAAGTTCAAATTCAGTTCCATAATAATTGAGCCAAATATGTACTAAACACTACTTGATTCAGTTTGACTCGATTACATATCTATAAGGAACGATAACTGAAAAGTATAATGCATATATTAAACTTTTAAAATTCTGATTAACACAAAGATTCTCACTACTTGGACATCCCAAAATTACATGAATATATCTAACTTAAACATTATAATAAACTAATTAGCAATCCTTTAGTTTCTAGCATAATCAATAATTGTCCCTTTAAAGATATCCAAGCTATGAAGATTTCTTTAAGCATAGAAGTCTAGGGATCAGAATTCATCGTTACATTTTCCCAAGTCAAAAAAGGAATATGAATAGTCATTTAATAATTTCTTCTATAAACGTATTGAGAAAAAACTACTTTTTGAAAACCATTTTTCTTCTAATACAACTGGATTAAATATATTGATAGAAGTATAAGATAAGCTAAGAAAGAAAAAAGGAAGAAGGCGGGTGATGAGAGAACTAAAGAAGAAAGAAGAAATATAAAGACGAGAAGATGCACTTCTACAAATAAGAGACAGCAACTAACTAATCCAGCTAAGAGCCATGTGGAGCAGTTAAGTAGACGGTTAAGGGAGAGGGTGGTGAGGAACAATAACAGAATAAAGAGAGAGAGAGATTAGAGAGAGAGAGAAGTATAAAATGAGCTAACTCCATTGAAATTCATTCTGAATATTTGATCATTCTGTAATTGTTCCCATATAATTCATTTCTCAATAAAAGTTCTTATCAATTTCAACTTTGGTTCATCACTTGTATGTGCAGCTGGAAATTATTCTGAAGAGGCTGTGTCAAGTGGTTTTCAGAGTTGGTTAATCCTCGGATATGGCGAAGGAAATGCGATCACATGATTCGGAGCAAAGAATGAGAGATGTATCTCATGAATTAGAGACGATATGACAGAGATCTGGTGCTCAATTTGAAGGCTAACATAGCTGATCCGCGTGATCAGTCTACAAAACCAAGGAAGGAACGATGCATCGGCATCGACATCGACATGGAAACAGAATGAAGAATTGCAATTGAGCGGCATCAGAAACCATTAGGGAATACCTACGCGACTGGAATTTCCAAAGTTTGATGGAGAATGTTTCGATGGTTCGTTGCTACGTGCAAAATAATTTTTTGAAGTAGCAAAAGTATGGCCGGATGAAAGAGTAAAAATTCTAGCTCTTCATTTGGAGTGTAAAGCCTTGCAGTGGCATCGAGGATATGTGAGCCTACAGAAGGAGAAGGAGATTACAGTGATTGGGAAGGATACATATAGGCAATAACAACATGTTTTGGGGCAAAAGCTTATGAGAATCCGTTAGTTGATCTCCGCAATCTTAAATAAGTAAGTTCCTTACAAGAATACATGGATTCTTTTGATGCATTATATCCATGTATGGGTATTAGGCAGGATCAAACATTGAGTTTCTTTTTATCAATCAATCTAAATAAATAGAAACTCAATGTTTGATCCTCCATAATACCCATACATGGATATAATGCATCAAAATAATCCACGTATTAGGGAGGATACTAAACCTCTTACGGTGACTACTTCAAGCTATAAACCGAATGCTCCTATTGTAGTTGATAAGGATGTCCCTAAATCTACTGTCGTTGTGCCTGCCCCCTAGATCTAGTCCAAAGATCACTAATAAGGAAATGGACGAGATGAGGTTTAAGGGATTATGCTTTTGGTGTGAAGACATGTATACACCAATCCATTGTTGGCTAAGAAAAAAAAGTTTATGTAATGTAGCTAGTGGAAGAAGAAAAGGGAGATCAGGAGCAACAACAAGAAAAAGAAGAATGTCAGAATGGCATCTGTCATTACATGCAATGTGGGGGCGGGAGTAGAAGGGGCTCAAATCATGCGCATTAGAGGGGAGTGCTAGAAGATATAGTTAAGGGTTTGGGTGGACATGAGAAGCATACATAATTTTCCTAGTGCACAAGTTGCTAATAAGTTGAATCGTGCACTAACTCAAGTAATACCAACAGCAGTGGCTAATGGTCAACAGTTACAGTGTACTAAGAAATATAAATCCTTTCAATGGGAGATGCAGGGTGCTCGATTTGTAACAAAAGTTCATATCATAGAATTTGATACTTATGATCTTATATTGGGAGTGCAGTTGTTATCTACCATAGGGGATATCTCATGGAACTTCACCCATTTCCAAATGACATTCCAGTTGGGAAATACAACTTAATTTAAGAGCAAACAACTCAATTTTTAGCACTATATACACAACAGATGGAGCTAGAAATGAAGAACGATTTAGATGAAATGAAAATCAGCACTCTAATGACAGCTGTAGAAGGAGGAGGATCTATAGTTTGCTATATATTGCAAACTGAGGAAGGATGGCCTGAATTTTACTAACTGCTGGACGCTGATGATGATATTTTTCAAGAACCTAAAGCTTTGCCTCCATCAATGTTACATGGTCATAAAATCACACTTAAAGATGAGGCTCAACCAGTGAATATATGACCCTACCAATATGCTATTCAACATAAAGATGACAATTGAGTAAATGATAACTGAAATGTTAGAAGTTGGAGTAATAAGGCATAGTTGGAGTCCCTATGCAAGCCCTATAGTTCTAGTGAAGAAAAAGGATAACACATGGAGGATGTGTGTGGATTACAGGGCATTAAACAATTTTACCATCAAAGATAAGTATCCCATACCTGTCATTGAAGAATTACTGGATGAACTAGGGAAAGCTGTGTAGCTTTCCAAGATTGATCTCCATTCTGGATATTGGCAAGTGAGAATGGCTCCTGAAGATATTCCTAAAACAACATTCAAATCGCATGAAGGATATTATGAATTTGTTGTGATGCCATTGGGATTAACAAATGCAACCGAAACTTTTCAAAGTTTGATGAATTCTGTGGTTAAACATTTTCTTGAGGAAGTTATTTTAGTGTTCTCTGATGATATTTTAATATACAATGGCAGCTAAGCAGCTCACATGCAACACTTAGAGATGGTATTGCAGTTAATGAGAGATAACAACAGCTAGCAAAGAAGTCAAAGTGTAGTTTTAGTTGAAAGAAAGTAGAATATTTAGGACATCGAATTTCTGGACTAGAGGTTTCCACTAATACTAAGAAATTGAGGCAGTGGCTTCTTAGCACGTGCCTAGAACAACAAAGCATGTGAGAAGTTTTCTGGGTCTAACAGGATATTAGCGGAGGTTTGTCAAATGATATGGAATGATTGCTAGGCCCCTAGTAGAAGTGTTGAAGGATTCTGTGTTTACATGGACTGATAATGCCTAGATAGCTATCAAAAACTTAAATAAGTTATGGTCTCGGCCGCAGTTCTTGCATTACCTAATTTTTCAAAAGCATCCACGGTAGAGACCGATGTCTCTGGACGGGGAATCAAAGCTGTAGTGATGCAAGAATGGCATCCCATAGCCTATATCAGTAAACATTTAACTCCTAAACACCAACTGCTCTCAACCTATGAAAGGGAGCAATTTGCTAATCTTTTTACTATCAGGAAGTAGCATCTTTACTTACATCCAGAAGGTTTGCCATCCTCACAGATCATCAAAGTTTGAAGTACTTACTGGAGCAAAGACTTACAACCCCTACACAACAAGCTTGGATGTCAAAGCTATTTTAGTTTGATTATGAAATAAAATACAAAAAAGGAGCAAAAAAGTCAGTGGCTGATGCTCTATCTTGTATTCCAAAAAAAAATCTCTAATGATTTTAGTATCTTATATGATGCCAATGCAGTTGCTGCAACAAATACAAGATTCATGGAATGAGGATCATCATCTTAAGCAGGTTATTCATGAGAAGCGGCTTGATCCACAGTCTCATTCCAAATTTACATGGATTAATGGTGAATTGAGAAGGAAGGGGTGGCCGGTAGTTGGCTAGGACATTCAGTTGAGAGCTCAACTTTTATCCACCTTCCATGCTTTACCAAACGTAGGGCATTCTAGAATCATTCCTACATACAAGAGACTCCCGGCCTTAGTTTACTGGCCCAAGATGAGGAAGGATATGCGGGAGTTTGTGAGACTTTGTGTCACTTGTCTAAGATATAAGGCAAATAATTCTTCCCCAGCTGGATTATTGCACCCTTTACCGACACCAGATTTCCACTTTACAGATCTCACTATGGATTTCATTGAGGCCTTACCTATATTCCATGGGAATTATGTTATTCTTGTGGTGGTGAATAGGCTTAGTAAATATGCTCATTTTTTGGCTGCAAACCACATGGAAGTAGAATTCCTCAACAATTTTTTTAAGCTACATGGAATACCTCATACTATTACCAGTGATAGAGGGAATGTGTTTATGAGTTCTTTTTGTAATGAGCTTTTTGCACTGCAAGGAGTTCAGCTCCAATACTCTACGGCCTATAATCCACAAACTGGTGACAGTCAAAAGTTGTGAATCGTAGCCCCCAGTGCTACTTAAGGTGTGCAATGGGAGAAATGCCCAACTCTTGGATTCAATGGCTATCATTAGCTGAATTTTGGTACAACACATCCTATCACTCGAGCATCAAAATGACACCCTTCGAGGTCTTATATGGTATTATTCATCCTCTTCATATCCCTTAACTTCTTGGTGATTCTAGTGTTGCTACTGTGGATATATTCCTATGGGATAGAGAAGCAACTATACAGCTTCTCAATGTAACCTATAGAAAGCTACTGCTCGAATGTGATTTTAAGCCAATAAGCATCGCATTGATCAATGCTATGACAGTGCTGACTGAGTGTTATTGAAGTTGCAGGCTTATAGGTATAGTTCAATCCGGGGCAAACACCATAAGTTTGAGCCTAAATTCTTTGGGCCTTATCAAATTATGGAGAAAGTTGGAGGTGTTGCATATAAGCTTAATCTACCAGCCATGGTTCAAATTCATAACGTGTTTCACGTTTCTCAGTTGTGGCCTACTTCTCCACCCAATGGGCGAATTCAAGATCTACTAGCCATCTCACATATTAAAAATGCATATCTTCAAGCCATTCTTGAGAGGTGTATGGCCCGTTGCCAATCGTTCCATAGCACAATGGTTGATCCATTGGCGGGATTCTTCACTAGTTGATGCCACATGGAAGTACGACTATGAAATAAAAGCCTGGTTTCCTTGGTTTATTGAGGAAAGAAAGCTTAAGGGGAGAGTATTGATAGAAGTATAAGATGAGCTAAGTAAGAAGAAAGGAATAAGGCGGGAGATGAGAGAATTAAAAAAGATAGAAGAAACGTAAAGACGAGAAGATACGCTTTTACAAATAAAAGGCATCAACTAACTAATTCAGCTGGATTAGTTAAGAGCCACATGGAGCAATTTTTCTTTCCAACACTTTTAGTTAGTTGATGCCTTTTATTTCAAACAACGTGACGCTCGCCATCAAGCTCGACGGCCAGAACTACCCCTTGTGGTCTCGGCTCATGAGAGTAGCCGTATGAGGAAGGGGCAAAACTAGCCACCTGACCGGAATCCCTTCACCACCATCAACTATGGATCCAGACTATGGTAGATGGGAAGAAATCGACCTCACAATCTTCTCATGGTTGATCAACAACACGGAGACTAGGTTAGCAAACAATTTCGCACAATATCAAACATCAAAGTTAATATGGGATAGCATCGCAGTAACATACGGAAGTAGCACAAATCCCTTCCAAATCTATGACTTGGAAGTAAAAGCCAACAAAGTATGCCAAGGAAACCTTACAATTAAAGACTATTGGAGCGATTTGCAGGCCATTTGGATGAACATTGATCAAAGGTAGCCCAATACCCTCGGATGCAGTGAGGCCAGAGTAAGCAAGTATCGAAAAATTATGGAAAGCCCTCGGTTATACCAGTTCCTTGTCGGCCTCGACGACAAGTTTGACAGTGTCAGGAGAGACATCCTGAAGGAATCCCCTCCTTCCTCAGTCGAGTCCGCCTTCTCGTGGTTCCAAGGAGAAGCCGCCTGACTCGTAATACTAAAGTCGGCAACTAACTCAACCACGACCGGCGACTCCTCGTTTTCGTCATCGGGAGGAATTGGTACTGGACTTTGTGCTCGAAACACAGGTCCTCACCTAGATTCACACAAACCAGGCAACCAGAACAGAGGACCGCCCCTACCACCGCCTCGCTCCGGAAACCCGTTATCGCGAGGAAGAATCGACAAATCCAAGCTCTTCTACACCCATTCTGGAATGCAAAAGCATACCAAGGATACATGTTTCCAATTAGTTGGATACCCAGAATGGTGGGGAGATAAGGCGAAAGGGAAAACTGCCGTCGAAACCAGCGGCGACTACGAATCCAGTAGCACGGTGATGGCGGGTAGCCCAAAGGCCTCCAGCGCCAGCACCGAGGGACACTGGAAATGCGACATGGAGGTTACGGGGCAGACGACTAGGGTTAACAACCAAGGAGGCATGTTTGGAGCAAATGGCGGAACCAAGCAAGGTAAAGGGTTTGGTGCTTTTGCATCAAACCCTTCCACTTTATTTAATTACAAAATACACCCCTACTCTTCTGCAAATTGCTGTGTGAACCCCATGGCATCCTCTATTTCCAATTTCAACCCCACAGATTGTGATAATTATAATCTGCATCATCTGCATAGTAAACATACCTCAACAACTTTACATAGTGAGAATCGTTTTTCGATTCTAAATTATGTTGGTTTTCAAGCCTCGACAAAATTTAGTCCTGATGATACTAGTTGGATTTTTGATTGTGGTGCTACAGATACAATTACGTATGATAAAAATGATTTTATTGAGGATTCCAAACCCCTACGGACTCACGTTTTGACGGCCAATGGAGAATTAGTTCCGGTAGCAAGGACCAGGGCTATCGAAATTTCTTCAAATCTTAAACTATCAACTGTCTTTATGTCCCATCCCTATCTCAGAAACTGATGTCTATTAGCCATGAGGCCAAAGAACTGAATTGCACGTTGCTAATGCACCCGCATTTTTGCCTCTTGCAGGATATCAGGATGGGGGCGATCATTGGGCGTGGCACTGAGAGACGTGGGTTGTATTACGTGGACGAGATAGCTCAACAAGGTAGTGCGTTGCTTTCTCACGGATCAGCACATCTGGACGCCTGGCTTTGGCATTGTTGACTTGGGCATTTTTGTTGTGAAACTTGCATTGTGGCTAAAAGCCATCGACCATCCTTTAAACCTAGTATAACTTGCTCCACTTCTATGTTTATATTGTTCACAAGATGTGTGGGGTTCTTCTCCTGTAGTGGGAGGGGGGGGACAAGGTTTCCGTTATTTTTTTCTTTTTATCGATGATTGCACACGAATGACGTGGGTGTATTTTTTGAAAAATAAATCCGATGTTTTCAATAAATTCACTCATTTTCATGCCATGATTCAAAACCAATTCCATAAATCTATCCAAACTCTCCATTCAGATAATGGAGGGGAATTTTCGAATACCTCTATGAAAACTTTTTGCCAAAGTAAAGGCATTCTTCACCAAACCACTTGTCCTCACACTCCGGAACAAAATGGGCTTGCCGAACAGAAAAATAGGATCCTTCTCGAAATTACCCGTGCCATTATGCTTGACTCTAAAGTACCCCAACACTTCTGGCCCGAAGCTATGGTAACCGCAGTCTACCTTGTAAATCGTTTACTAACAAAGATCTTTTCTCTGAAAACCCCCCTACAAAAATTGTCTACCTTCGCTCAAGTTCCTATTGCCCTTAGTCTCCAACCTCGTGTCTTTGGATGTTCAGTTTTTGTCCACATCCCTAAACACGAACGGAAAAAATTATCCCCTTGTGCCATTAAGTGTGTTTTTGTCGGCTACGGGATTCATCAAAAAGGGTATTGGTGCTATAACCCTAAGACACGCCAAATTATTACCACCATGAACTCAAATTTTTTAGAAACCGAGTTCTTTTACCATCATCACCTTAGCAGTCAGGGGGAGAGTGAGAGTCTGAGAGAAACGAGACTTGACTTGCTAAGTTTGCCGATGCTAAACCCAGTTTCCGAAGCAGATTCACCAGAGCTAGTTAGCACTGCTGCTGAGCAGGTCTCAGATACGCAAGAGCAGCCTCCTATCACAGCCACACCATCACCCCCACTGGTATCTGAGGTAAGAATCCCTAATCTCACTGATAATTAACCTGAACTTGACAACACATTTCATGTAGGATATGATGAAGAACCAGGGGAAACTATAATAGATCAAGACATAGGTCATTATGTACTTCCTTCTAGGAGTACACGGGGCATTCCTCCCAAGAGGTACTCTCCTGAAAGATTTATAAGAAAGGTCAAATACTCAGTGGCAAATACTATTAGAGGAAATCTATCAGAAGAGGCCCGAACTTTTGAAATGGCCCTCTATACAGGAGAAGAAATACCACAGAACGTGAATCAGGCCCTGGAAGCTATGATTACTGAAATGGATGCACTGACTAGAAAACACACTTGGGAGACCTGGAAGCTACCAGAGGGAAACAGACCTGTAGAATGCAAGTGGGTCTTCACTATAAAAGAAAACCTGATGGCTCTGTCGAGAGATATAAGGCCAGACTAGTGGCTAAGGGCTACACCCAGACTTATGGCATAGACTACTCTGTAACCTTCTCTCCTGTGGCCAAGACGAATACAATCCGAGTTCTACTATCAGTCGCAGCAAATCAGGAATGGCCTTTGTATCAATTTGACGTAACAAATGCCTTTCTCCACGGGGAATTGCAGAAGGAAGTTTATATGGAGGCACCCCCAGGTTTTCCTGGTGAATTTAAAAAACATGAGGTTTGCAAATTAAAGAAAACACTATGTTGACTAAAGCAATCTCCTCGAGCATGGTTTGGCACGATCACAACTGCTATGAAGAAATATGGATATCAACAGAGCAACTCAGACCACACGTTGTTCTTAAAAAGAAAAGGAGAACTCATCACATGTCTGATAATATATGTGGATGATATGATCATCACTAGAAATGATGCCTGGAAAATTGAAGAACTGAAAAAAATCTCTTTACTGAGTTTGAGATTAAAGATCTAGGGATGCTGAAATATTTTCTTGGTATAGAGGTCCTTAGATCAAAGAAGGGGATCTTTATCAACCAAAAGAAGTACACTCTTGACATGTTGGCAGAAACTGGATGCTCGACTGCAAACCAGCAGATACGCCCATTGAAGTAAATCATGGGTTGAAAATTGAAGAAATGGCAAAATTGGCAGACAAGGAGAGATATCAACGACTGGGGGTAAATTAATCTATCTCTCTTATACTCGTCCTGATATAGCCTATGCAGTTAGGGTAGTTAGCCAATTTATGCATCCGCCTCTGGTTGATCATTTGGAGGCTGCACTGAGGATTGTTCGCTATCTAAAGGGATCTGTTGGTCACGGTTTGTTGTTCGAAAGGTCTGGACGTTTGGAGATACAAGCATGCACGGACGCTGATTGGGCAGGAAACCCAATTGACAGGAAATCAACAGCTGGATATTTTACCTTTGTTGGGGGTAATCTTGTTATATGGAAGAGGAAGAAACAGAAGGTGGTGGCCTTATCAAGCGCAGATGCAGAATTCAGAGGGATCAAAAGTGGACTGAATGAAGTCCTATGGTTAAGGAAATTGATGAACGAGCTTGGATTTTACTCAGAAATGACGTGCAAAATCTTCTGTGACAGCTATTAGTATTTTAGGAAATCCGGTTCAGCATGACAGGACCAAACATGTTGAGGTTGACATACATTTTATCAAAGAAAACACTGGAGCAGGAATTGTGGAGATGCCCTATGTCAGATCAGAAGACCAGCTAGCTGACATTCTAACCAAGGCAGTGGGATCACGGAACTTCTGGGAGATAATTGACAAGCTGAACATCGGAAATCCCATTGCTCATCTTGAGGGGGAGTGTTGGAAAGAAAAGATTTAATTTTTGGTCAATGATTTATTCCTTTCAATAGATAAGCTAATATAATGTATTTTAGGGATACTATATATTTTCCTTGTACAATTTGGATCTCTTCCTATATGAAGGATAGGAGAATCCACAATGTAACACACACGAATACAATGAAATAAACCCTTTGACCATGAACTTTCTCTGCATCCATTTAAACAAAAAGGAGCTAACTCCTTGTAAAGTCATTGTTGATATTCGATCGATTGTGAAGTGTGGAGGAGTCTGGTGATTCCTAAGAGTGTGTACTGTAATTGTTGTCATATAATTCATATCTCGATAAAAGTTCTCATAAATTTCATATTGAATCATCACTTCCATGTTCAGTTGCAATTTTTTGTGAACAGGTTGTATCATGTATTCATTATTTGGTCTTTGTATTCTATCTTGGACTTAAGTTTTGGGAAAATGTTTCATAACATTAATAGTTATGAAAGTCGTCACCAAATCGATTATCTTGAATCGGAAAAAGGAAATCAGCAGACGATCATAAACACAAATTGAAAAAGTCAGGAACAAGAAAAGGAAGAAGAAAGCTCGAATATCTAAATAATCAAACAAAATGCCTACGTTTTTCAAGGTTCTGAGCAAGTACGTGGATTTCAGTAAGCTATTGGTATTATATTATATTCAAGACATTATTCATTAGCATGTTGTTGATGGTTTGGAATAATTTGTGAAAAATGGTTTTGATGGATGCAACCAACCTTATTGAGAAGATACGAGTTAAATCTACCTGAAAATGTGAAGCTGAGAGTCAATGATTGGAGAAGAAGATGCATGAAATGTGAGAGTTGGAGCGAATATGTGATGGAAATGGCTAGCAAAACTTTGCGGAAGATGCGACCCTCCAACTCGGAGTACTTTTGGTTTTTCTCGCTACTTGCGAAATTTGAGTTTATGGGCACCTACAATGCGACTGTTGTGGGGTTCCCACTCATTGGGCGTATGTTCAAGTTTATGGATGCAAGCAGGACGCATTGCGGGGTGCCCACTTGTTGGGCGTGCGAGTGAGTATCATGTTTGCATAATTTAACTTTTTTCCAAATTTGAAAAATTGTATTTTATAAATATTTTTTTGCTTTTGTTTTTGAATTGTGTTCTTAGGAAACTTTAACCGATTTTTTTTCTATTTTTTTAATTATCTCATCTCCTCTTTTAATTACCGCTCTTATTCCCCACTTCATTTTCAGACCATTCATCTTCTCATTCTTCATTTCTCTTAATTTTCTTTCTTTCTTCAATATTTATCTCCAACCCTTTTACAAATTACAAATCCATAGTATGATGCCAACGATGACAGTTCAGACAATGAGAGTGTGAATAACCTTATTTAGATGATTCAATCAGCCACTTAGAGGTATTATTTGCAGCGTCCTCCGGCGGGGGCTCTTAAAGTCCGATCCAAGAGGTACGTGCACTGGGAATGAAAAGTTGTCGCCGCCCGGCTCGTGGAGGATTATTTCTTCAACAAACCGTGATGGGGAAAGATGTATTTTGCTGTCGGTTCCGCATGCACAAGGATTTATCCAACATCAGTTGGACCGGGTCAGATGACAAGGCCTTTCAACTCTGCAAAAGTGTGTATCGACAATATGATAGCTCACGACCTGTGGATATTTCGATATGATCAACGAGTACTTGCATGTCCCTGAGACCACGAGGCGAGAATGCTTAAAACGATTCTGCAAGAGCATTCACGACAGATTCGGCGTAGAATATATGAGGGCGTTCACAACTAAAGAATGCCAAAAATTGCTCCGTAAGCACGAAGCACGCCATGGCTTCCTACACATGCTTGGCATCATCGAATGCATGCACTTACAGTGGAGAAACTGACACAAGATGAATTAACATAGAAGAAAACACTCTTCATATAGAAAGGAATACAACTTTTATAAATTAGAAAGTATCAACTATCCTCAAAATTACATCAGAGAATGTATTTATGGGCCATAAGCAAACTCTGATTTAGAAAAAGAAAGCTAAAACTAAACTAAAATAAATGAACAAGGCCAAAAGTGTCGAAGTCCCGCATTCAGAACAGTCGTATTAATTCTTCCGACGATGATTTATTTCGTGATCTTTTGCCATCAAATAAACAACAACAACTCACTCCACACCAGTCTCCCCCACAAGAAAAGAACTCGTTCTCAAGTGATCCGGATAAATAGAGGACTCCATAGGGAAATTACGATATAAGTTAGACACATTAAAGGTACGTTAAATCTCCATAGACTCTGGCATATCCACCTTGTAAATGTTATAATTGATCTTGCACACAGACTTATAAAGGCTACATTTCTTGGGTGCAACATATGATATTGCTCAATAGGGAAACGCTTATGTTGAAGAAAAACCATGACTTCATCTCCAACCCCGAACACATTCAAACAACGATGCCCATCAACAACTTTCACAAAGTTCTGATTAGTTTAACAAAGTTCTTTGGCAGTTTTACTAAATCAACAACATGTCGATGGGGCTTCTGATAAACGATAACGAAGGGCACTCTTCCCGTAGAGCTATGGAGTGCAGTATTGGAAGCAAATTTTTCTTGTGGCAAAGCAGAATCCTGCTATCTAGGTCGATCCCACAAATAAAACGAACAAGCTTTCCCAGAGTTCGATCAACGACCTTAGTCTAACCATTAGTTTGTGGATACATTATACTGCTGAAATTCAACAAAGTATCAAACATCCTCCACAATGTCAACCAAAAATCACTAAAAAACATAGAGTCCCTATTAGAGGTAATAGACTTAGGCACTCCATGCAGACGAACAACCTATCAGAAAAAAAGACGGGCAATAGGTGAGGCATCAGACGCCTTCTTATAATGAATAAAATGCACCATCTCTGAAATTATGTCCACAATAATAAAAACATAATTAACTCCCCACTGAGTACGAAAAAGATCGAGAACAAAGCCCATCGAAAAATCCTCCAAAATAGCCTCTGGAATAGGTAACGACATATATAATCCAGTATTTTAAGATTGCCTTTTAGCTATTTGGCAAACATAATACCGCCTCACAAACATTTATACTTCAATTTTCAACTAGGGCCAATTATATTATTCCTCCAAACTAATTGTAGTCTTCTCTCGACCAAGGTAGCCACTAAACCCACCACCACGCAGATTGCGAATTAGTTTATCCCTCAAGGAAGTGTGAGGGATGCATAATCGATTATCCTTAAAAGACATAACCATCATGCACATAAAAATCATCAATAGTTGCTTTTTAATATTCCTGAAAAATATTCGTCAGCCCCATACAATTTAGGAAGAATATCAAAATCGATTACCTCATGACTCATCGTCACCAATAAGGCGGCATGCCTATTCAATGCATTTGCAGTGTAACACCCCTTACTCAATAGGTTTCCCCACCGAATAAGTGATGTCACGGTTGGTATCGCGGACATTTAGACCAAATTTTTCTTTTTATTTTACTGAAATACATGCACATAAAATACATTAAACAATATTATACAACTTTTACA